>JARHVA010003578.1:1150000-1177500 GCA_037957365.1 Torreya grandis
ACTTTATATCCATGTAGGATGTATCAATCTTTCCAATCCCAAAATTTCAACCATTTTTTAAGAAACTAATTTATTTGAACTACCACTATCAATGATAATATTACAACACTTACCTTTGTATTTTCATCTAGTCTTGAACAAGGTATTTCTTTAGGATAGTTACTTCACTTTTTATTTAGATTTATCAATACTCTTTTCATAAAAAATGACTTTCCCACTTTAGGTTCTTCCATATGTGATGGTGATCCTACACTTTCTTCCTCAGCTTTAACAACTTAATTTCTACCTTAAGGTCTTGTATGGCTTATTTGTGGCTTCTCAGGACATTCATATGACCTATGTCCAACATATTCTCTATATTTGAAACATTTTCCCCAAAATCCTTATCATTTTCCTCTTGTATATGGACTTATTCCTTTGTATGAATAGCTTCCTCTTATAATATTGTCTTGATCTTGAGATTTACTTGCTTCTTAATTATCAACTTACAACTGAATTCTACCACCTTCTTGTCCTCTAGCTCTAACATTTCTTCCTCCTCATCTAGATTGTTAAATTTGTCTTCTATCCAACTTATCTTTTGCCTTAAGAGCAAATTGATAAGCCTCTTAAACTGATCTTGGAGATAACAAACTAATTTCATCCTGAATAGTAAACCTCAAACCATTATACATTTTTATATTCTCAATATCTTCTTCTACATGACTGGCTCTGAATGTATAATTATTCAGTGTAGTCATTTATACTCATGTATTTCTATTTCAAATTTTGAAGTTTATTGAATAGGTTTATGTGATAGTCCATAAGTATAAAATTGGATTTGAGTGTTCTTATCATTCTATCCCATTTCTTGATTTTCTCTTTACCTCTTTTCCTTTGTTCATCTTAGACACTATGGCACCAAAGAAATGCATGTCCCTTCAACCTAATAGAAACAAACCTGACTTTATTGTATTCAGATATTCTTTAATAATCAAATTATTTGTCTATTATAGTTATCCAATCCATAAGTTTTTCAACATTTAGACTACCTCCATATACTAAAACCTCCAGTTTAGTCTTGGAACCTGATCTTATGATTGTTTTTAAATTTATTTATTCCCTTCTTTCTTCCTCTTCTTATTATACAACCTATTCTTCTTGTTCTTCCTCTCTATCACTCACATCACCTATCATTACACCTTTTCTTTTAAAAATTTATATTACCTCTAAATTTAATTGCAAATTTCTCATCCCTTCCACAAAATACATCTCTTGGTTGTCTTCTTAGATTTCCTCTAGCACCACCTCTGACTAATACTATAAGTGCCATTTTTTCACTTCTTGAAATTTTATGTTTCACATCCTAATCTTCAATATTCTCAATGAATTATCTTTCTTATTAGGTCTCCTTTTAATTACAACCAAACCTTATTCTGATACCAAAAATGATGTAGGGGTTCAAAGAAAGGTCTTCTTTTCCCTAGGCTTGTAGCCTTATTAACATAATTTAAGGATTAAAATAAGATTATTTATGATTTAAATAGTTTATTAAACTATATTTAATTTTATCTAACAAAATAAACTAATATTTTCCTTTTTTTAGAAAGTAAATTCTTGCAAACAAATTTGAAAATAGGTTTTTTGAACCTTATTTCTAAGTCTATAAACTAAATTTATTTAATGAATTTATTTTTATGTATCCTAAAACATTGAAAAAATATTTAAAGCCTTAAATTTACATTAATTCACCTCTCTTCAAAGTTTCATTACAATTGGATGGGTCATTTTTGATTCATAGTGTTTTTTAGTGCTCTAAATATACCTTGTTTTAGACCTGTAGATTAAGATTTTTGAATACTTTTAGATATAAGCCTAAAAATATATTGAAACTAATTTAAACCATTCAAAAATAATATAAAATATATCTCTAAAACAATTTAGGCAATTTTAAGGTTTGGTTTTCAAGTTATGATTATTTCAGTCCTTTAAAACCCTACTTTAGGGTATTCTAACTATGCATAGGTAGAGAGCAAAAAATATATTTAAATTAAAAAATTAAGATACATTTTAAATATTTTTATTTTAATAAGTTACTCACATATACATATTAATCTATCACCCACTTTGGCACCTTGAGCAATCTCAAAACATGATGAAAACAATTTTTTCTTGACTATAGAAGGACTTTTTTGATTGTAAAAAAAATGTACTTGCTCTTCATTCCTATAATATGAATAAAATATATTAAAAATCAAATAATATGATTTAAAAACAATAATAAAATTCAGTTATATGAATTATTGAATTTAACTTGAAATAGGGAACTCAAATAAAGCATTCTTTCATTTTTTTAGTGTAAATGTGTTACACAATCTTGTCAATACCTTATTTTTAGAACTTCTCTTTTTCACCAAAATCTTTGTGTTTATTGATATTATTTTTTTATTTTTCCTTTCTCCTCCTATATTATATATGTGCATCTCTATCCTAATTGTTCTTCCATTTCAAGTTCATAAACTATGTAACTAACTTAGTAAATCCAATTTAAGTCTTAACCTCAATTGAGTTTGACAATATTAATTATGAGTTAAGGAATAAAAATATTTATAAATTTATTATAATACATTAATTGAAACATAAAATAAGGATAATGCCCTTTGTTTTAAATATAATATGAGAAAGACTCTTCAAATGTATTTTACAAATTCAAAATTTTAAATAGATAGTTTTGATGAGAAAAATATTGTTAATCCCAAATGACCAAAGTTTGGAATGATAATGATTTTAAAACTTCATTAATGAATAAAAAATACATCTTAAACCTATTCAATAAAAAAATTTAAAAAATTCAACCACTAAAATATAATGATCCTACATCAAGGGTTATGGCAGAAGCACTAATGCATGATGACAAACATGGAATCTCAAGGGGCACAATTTGAAGTTATGTTACAAATTTAATTTAGATGTCAAAGGTTTCACACAAGTAAAATGAATATGGAAATGTGATGTTAGATGGTGATGCCTAGAGAGTTTGGAAGCAAATTGATGTGGCACATGGAATAGAGAGAATGTGTGTTAAGGGTGTAAATGTTGTGGATAACACATGAAGGTAGGCCACAAACATGGAGAGTCAACACTAATGAATGCATTATTATGAATAAATACATAATGGAAAGATATGAAATAGAATGATGAATAAACCTATTCTTTTATTAAATCAAATAAAATAATTTAAACTATATTACAAATGCTTTCATACATTTTTATTTTCTCATCCTTAGGGCTAAATCGTAGTGCAATATCCCCCTATTTCTTCTTATTATTCATAATATCAATCAAATATGTAACCTATTATGATATAAAATAATAATTTGGTCATATATTATGACAAATTAACACATAGTAATAATCAATTAACATTAAATAACATTACTTACAAATATTTATGCATATAATCTCCTAGAAATAACAAGGCATGCCTTATTCCAAATCCCATAAATCTTACAATGAACACTATTATTGAGAGTTGTTGAAAAAATAGTCCATAAATACAATGTGCACACTAACATTAACTTAGGAATATTTATAACAATATTTAAGTTATTGGAATGGGTTGTCATGGAAGAATGATAGTATGATCTTCCAACTATAATTGTAATTCATTCTCATTAGTGGATTGGGTTAAATTACAATATCTCAAATGGTCATAATCTATTTTTCTTGTATAATAATATCCTTCATGCATGAATATTATACATATGTGTAATGTTTGTCAAACTAATTTAATAGCAAGTATCCAAAATTTTCCTAAAATCAAATTTTAATGTAATTAGTTAGGTATAATGTGGAAGGTAGTATGTACCATCTTGGGACTTAGTTTTAAATCCAATGATATGGTCCCAAGTATTTTATGTAGAGTGTTGTCAAATCCTTCTATGATTTAATTTTTTTTTTTTAATATTGGCCAAATTGATCCTCGATTGATGTAAAAAGGTAGTGTTACATATTTTTATGTATAACTATTATCTACCAATATGCATTTTATTATGTTAAATTTTTCTTAAACTTGGGTGAATAATGACATATTTTCTCTATTATGTGTTGCGCAAATAAGTACTACTTCTCGAAGGTGATGAATTTATTGATATCTTTGAATTCATTTATGATAGATAAAAATGATGCATGTTTTGTATCACTAGAGAGAGTTGTGTCTCACAATGCCTCATATAAGATGTCTTTGGAAATATTGATCTCTTGATAAAATATAAGATATAAATTTTAATATGGGTGCTATTTAGTTGATATATGATGTCATACCCTTTTAATTTATTGGATTTCTTCATCAGAGGGGGGTTGAGGATGAACACAATGCTACACCCCTAATATGTAGTATGTCTAGGGATATATGTCACTGATTTGTTTCTTACACACTTTCATAATATCTTGTTACATTTTTATATGTTATTAGTATGGTTAGCCTATGGAATAACCTTGGATAAGTAGAGTATGTGTGTGTGTGTGTGTGTGTGGTAGTGGTAGTGGTAGTGGTTATTCTTTTATCATCATATTATAAATTTTATTCTTATTACATTATTTTGGAGGTTGCCCCCTCAAAGTGGCTTAGTCATAATAGTCAAGTATTTTGATCTTTTGGCAATTGTTATTATGGATCTATTTATTCTACTCTTAATTCTATGATATATAATTATACTGTTCTGAATCATCTAATTAAATTCATTACAAGTGGCATCATAGCTTTGATTCAAGAAAGTTTCTATGATGTAATTTTTCTTCGAATTTGTCATCTTGAGCACTAAAAGGCTAAAAAGCATAACTTGTGATTTGGGAGGAATTAAATTTTTTCATCATCATAGTTTTATTCATGAAGAATTAAATTTGTGTTTTAATTATTTGAGAAATTATAAGATCTAATAGTTGAGATATTATCAGACCATCTCAATTTTTTGTGACATATTGATATTTAAAATTTATTTTGAAATAATTTGATTATATATATTTTATATTTTTAGGTAGATAAAAAAAAATTTTAAATTGATTTAAAATAATAAATTTAAAATTCAAAACAAAATAGGTTGGTTTTAAATATGTAAATTAAATACTTAATAATTGTAAATATGATATGTCATGATGGGAATAGTTATTTTACATTATTGGTGGATACAAACTATATAATAATGTGTAAAATTATACAATTAATTTACATTTTTATTTATTTAAGTACTAAGTATTTTCTATTCATATACTCTCACAATTATTATAGTAAAAGATAAAATTTCACATTCTATATCATATATCAATAAAATATTTAATGATGTATAAAAACATTTTAAATAAAACATCAATATAATAATATTAAACTACAAAAATTACATATTATTTTAAATATATAAATCTAAAATATAATAATATTAATCATTTGTCTTGAATTTTTGTCCTGAATATTCTATAATTATTATACTTAATTAAAAGAACAAACTTATCCCACATATAATGAAAGTAAAATTCACATTTTAAAGTTGGGCTACAACAATTGGCCACTCAAGAATCGGGCTACGGCATTTTTAAATATTGTATTTACATTTTTATTTATTTAAGTATTGAGTATTTTTTATTCATATATTCTCACAATTATTGCATTAAAAGATAAATTTTGACATTCTATATTATTTATTAATAAAATATTTAATAATATATAAAAACATTTTAAGTAAAACATCTATTTAATAATATTAAACTACAAAAATTACATATTTTTTTTAAATATATAAATCTAAAATACAATAATATTAATCATTTGTCTTGAATTTTTGTCCTCAATATTCTATAATTATTATATTTAATTAAAAAAACAAACTTATCCCATTATTATCCCATATATAATGAAAGTAAAATTCACAGAATTGGATGGACAATCAACAACATTCTTATATATTGTATATTCTATAGTTAGTTTCATTATTCCATAAAAATGAGGCTAGAATTATATATGATATGGTTTAAAATTATAGTATGTGGGGTATGGTCCAATAACCGTTAAGAACATATTAAATGATTTAAGTAAATCTCATGGGAAAAAGCTCGAAATCATAATTGAATATATTCTTGTTAATAAGAATTTAAATCCATCTTTTTTTGGTCCGTTTGAATTCATTTTTGGGTTTGGAGTTTTAGAATATCAAAAAGTTGTTATCTAATTAAAATTAAAATTGCTATTGGATTATGAGAAAAGTCAATAAAAATTAAAGGTTATTCTAACAAATCTAGATGAATGTCTCAAATATCATGTATTTTTTATTTAAAAGAGAATAAAATATTTTCTTTTTAAAGTATAATTTTAGTTAAGATTATGCAAGTTATGTTCCCATATGATTGTATCATAAAATAGTTTTTAAATCTTATCATCAGTTTTAGAACAAAATTTATTCATAAATATATAAAATAATTTTTTGATCTTATTATCAGTTTTAAAACAAAATTAATTTAGAAATATTAAAAATTTCTCAAGAGATTGTTACCTTCCTTAAATAATGTTTAATAGCATATATACTCCTCATGAATTATATAAAAATATTAAAACTCTGTTTACATCAGTTTATTTTAAATAAAAAATCTTGATAAATATATTAATAAAAATTTATTCATTATTATAAGAGTAAAATGTATTCTATATTTTTTTTTAATATTATCAAAATATACAAGAGCCCAAATCTAACTAGTAAAAAAAAGAATTATAAAAAAAAAGAATTGTATTCATCTCCAAAATTTAATATTATTTTCTACAAAAAAACTCATCGCAAAAAAAAAAAAAAAACCTTGGTTAAATAGGAAATTCTCACCCAACTATTAGTGAAGGGAGGATTTAGACTAGGATCACATCATTTAACCAATCTAATCTTAAATGGAAAAAATGTATTAGATATTAGTGAGTTTTAAGTTTTTTATGTTAATATTATAGAATCGAAAAAACTTACTCTTTGAAATGTAATATATAATGGAAGCTACCTAAATTATTATAATCAACTATCTTCTCCTTTTTAATGAGTTTAAATATTTAATTTGTTAATAGAAACCTTTACAAACATAATCTACTCTTTAATAACATAGAATTTAATGAAGAAATTATATAACTATTCAATGAGATACAAATTAATGAGTAATGATTTTTAGCATATACATACATACATAAATATGGATTTGGGTGTTTATTAAATTATTATAAAAAAAATACAAATCCTATAATATTATAGTATAGATAAATATGGGACAAGGATTTATGACTTTAAATAAATAATATTTTATGATAATGATTCGAAAAAATATAATACTCACAATAACATGCATTTAAAATAATTTTAATGCACCCTTGTAGTTATACTTATGTTTCAAAAGTGAAGAGTCCACAAACCATATATTTTTCACATGTTCATAAGAAAAATATATTCAAGATAATTGGTTAATGATGATGAGAACAAAGGACTCTATTACACTATTAATAGAATATGTTTTCTAGTAATGACCACAATCACCTTTTTATTTAGAAATTATCAATGTTATATGGATTCATGTTTCATATCTCATCATGTAGGATATTGACATGAGAGTGGTAGGAGAATATTCTTGGAAATTGGTTAGACATTGATTTAGGAGGATTTTAGCATTTGGTTGACTTGTGGCATCGTGCATTTTCTTTATGGAATGTGTTATCTTTACGAAGAATTTTAGAAATATTTCAATCACATATTTAAATATCCTAAAGTCTTAACTTTTATTATTCAATGCCACACCAATTTGGAAGTGTTAATATTATTTCATTTAGTACTATAATAGAAATACCAAAGGATGAAAACTTAATGATTAGTTATGAATTAATTTTTACCAAAACTTGTAAAATTTCAAATGATATTTTATCTTCATATATTATATATTATTACATTTATCTATTATTTATTATTGGTAATTAAAATAGAGATAAACTGGGGAGTATGTAGGTACCACACATCCGATATCTAAATTCTACAAAAAATTGTATCATATAACTTTTTGATTATATTTGTAATATAGTATTTATTTATTTCTTTGTTATTTCTCTTTTATTATTTTACTCTGATATATATTTTGCAATCTTTCCTTCAATATTTTCTTCTACAATAATTAATTTAATATTTTAAGTGTACTTACCCATAGGGACTCCTTCTCATCACCATATTAGAAGTATTAGAGTATGCACATGTAATATCATCTCATAATGGTATTGAAGTTGTATATAAAAATATATTTATTTATATGTCTATAAATTTGGCCCTCAAAAGTGTGAGATTTCATAATACCTTCCTTCACATCCTCAAATGGAAGATAAATTATCTATATAGATGATGAGTTCAAAAATATTGTAAAAAATAATAAAAGATGTTTTGTATGAAAATGATTAGAATAATTTCATGCACATGAATTAGTAGGTATTTCCAAACACTTTACTTAAGTTCTAAATCATTTCCACTCTCTTTCTAATACATATTATCTACAATAACCTTTTAATGGTCAAACACTATATAAAGTACAGTCAATCTAGACATCCCTATGTTTGAGGGAAAAATAAATGTAAATACACTAGATAATTGGTTTAATCTAATCTACTCATAAATCATGGTAAATTATTTCTCTAATTAGGATAAAATTACATATAGTTTTTTAAAAGTTTATTTATCCATAAATAAACGATAAGATAACCATTACATTGCATATGAAGCACATAAAATTGTCGAGTTAGAAACTTTTGTAGATACTTGGAATGGTTTAATATAAGGTCTCAAATAAAATTAATAACATGTTAAAAAATATAATTACCATTACATTAATTTATCATAATTGAACCAAAAAATTAATCAATTTATGTGATAATACACATATACTTTTTATATTATGGTTGGTAAATTGAATGTTTATTAATCTAAGAATAATCTTATTTTAAAGTCTAAGTGAAGCATCACTTTTTATATTATGGTTAGTAAATTGAATGTTTATGAATCTAAGAATAATCTTGTTTAAAAGTCTAAGTCAAGTGTTGAGCCATATTTTCAATCTAATATAAATTTCCATTAGATTTCTTCCATTAAATAAACCTAAAAAACTTTTAGTATTTTAAAATAATAAACTAATCTAGAAACTAAGAATGAATTTTCTAAGTTTTAGGTCAAATTATAATCCAAGCATTCGAAGTTAAATCCTAAATAAGGGAATATTCGTGCTTTCCATCCTTAATAAAAAAACACATTTTCAAATGACCAAAATAATCATTCTAATATTACAAAGTAGTGCTTATTTCATAACTCTAATAATCACTCCCATTATGGGAAATATGGGGTTAAAAATGGGCTTATAAGAAATCCATGAAATAAAGAAGTTATTTTCCATATCTAATTTTAATTATTTATAACATTATTCTATCATAGTCAACATTATTTATAAAGGATGCCAATATTATAAGTGATTTATATTGGATAAAGGAGACAACATATTTATTTAAATAATGCATTAGAATTCTATGTTTAGCCCTATATTTATCTAGATGAATGAAGAGTGTTATGCTAAGAAAAGTTTACTTTCAAAATTTGAGGTTGTGGGTACTAACACTATGGCATTGGATAAAAATAAGGTGATCATGTATTTTGAACTAAGTGCTATGTTAGTTATTAGAAAATTTTATCTTTTCTCCAACACAAATTTAAATTAAGCAGATAGATTATTCCATTCTTAAATGTGGGTTAATTGTTAAACAATACACTTTATGATTGAAAATACAAGTCAAAATAACCTTGGTTTTCCTAAATTAGATCGAATATTTAACCTTATTACTATACTATTAACTTATAGGGTGTTTTTGGAGATGTGTGATAATCTTGTGGGATGAATACCTTTCATATTATCTGACTATAATTCTTTATGTTGTTAGTAAGATCAACATATGAAATAGCCTTGGATGAGTACAGTATATATAAGAGGTAGTGGTTAGTATTTGATGATTAAATTATGATTTTTGATTTTATTTTCATTATTATGTAGGTTATCCATTTAAGTGAATCTCATATTTATCAAATATTATAATCTTTCATTGATTTTTGTTGTGGATCTAATTATTCTACCCTTAATTTTGTGATATATAATCTCATTATCATAAAACATCTAAGTAATTTCATTAAAAGTTGTATTAGAGTGTTGATTTGGAGAAATTTATATGACATTTTTTTTCAGATCAAGTGTTGTGGTTATCCTAAGACTTAAATAATTGAAAAAACATAACTTGTTATCTAGTAAGAAATTAATTTTTCCATCACTGCATTACTATTTTAAGTTTTTTTTAACAAAAAAATATAGAATTTTGTATTCACACTCTTATACAAATTATTTTTAATTTGAATTATCTCATTGAGATGAACATAATAGTATAATATACGAGTACACATTTTTTAATCCCAAAACTCACCATCATAGGGTTTGTGCATGACTAGTCCTAATGTTCATGGATGTGGGAAAGGGAAAGACATTCCAAAAACTCCTCATAAAGATGACATAGATTTTGGAGATTTAAATCATTTAGTTTCTAAGGTGGTTCACCAATTTTGGTTAGATATACAAATAATGGTGGGGAAAGATGATTTCGATACAATAAAATGGGACATCACTGACATAAAAGGGGACATGAATTTTATGAATAATTAGTTAGAAACTCTAAGTGAGTAGTTGAAAAATATTAAAGTGAAGCTTATATAAAATAATCCTCTATCACTCCATTTGGGTTCTCCCAATCCAAAAAAACATAACTCTAATACTAGCTCAAACCACATGATGCTAAAAGTGCAAGTATACAAGTTTGATGGTAAGGATCGACTCACTTGGATCAATCAAATAGGAATTTTATTTGATCTACATCAAAACCCATGTGCATAAAATTTGTTCATGGAATATATATATTTTTAACTTGATAAGTTCATTTTTTATAGGTGTTTTTATGCTTAAAATAAAAATAAGCGTGTTCATGTTACTTGGTTGATGTTTACATTGAATCTCAATATACATTATCACAACAATGTCTCAGAAAACTACATCAATTTGTTAACAAAGTTATGATAAATAGGTAATGTTAATGATAATATTTAGTAATTAAATAAACTATCATTATGTGAATATGACATTAATGAGAATAACATGATTGACATGTTCTTAGGTGGACTCAATCATAGCATCCAACTTGAGGTTCGCATGTTTAATCCAAATTTAGTATCTAAATCCATACCATTAGCATGCATGTCAAAGGAAAAATATTTGGTCAAATTATTGGATTTAACTAATGTCCATGAATGTAATTTCACTACACAATCATTCCCTCAACCTAAAATATTTATCCCTTAATAAATTGAAGAGATGTGTAAAAAAGCATTGTGTTTCAGCTATGACAATAAGTGGAGAAAATGACATAAATGTGTTGAAAATAATATGTTATACATTGAACATGTAAATGAAGATGAAGAAGATGAGGAGGCCTCATGTGAGGGTAAAAGTAGTGATAGTGAAGGAATATGAATATTCTCACCCTACTATCTCCTACTATGCCCTTTTACAAATTAGTATTCCTTAAACTTTTAAGGTGGTAGGTTTCTTTAATAATAAAAGGTAAAAAAATATATTGACTCATGGATTACACATAAATTAATTAATAGTAAATAATCTACTTGTTAAAATTTTTTCATTTACCTAGATCCAAAATTTTAGGCCATAACTATATATGGTGGCATAGTCAATTATTCTAAAAAATGACATAGTATTAAGATTTCTATGGGAGACTACATGCTATATTATCCTATATTTTCTATTCCTATGGTTGGGGCTAACATTATTTTATGTGTAAAATGGATCAAAAATTTAAACACAATATAGATGAATTTTTATGAACTATCTATTCACTTTCATTCTTAAGGTAGGACATTTAAACATCATTGATTATGAGAAATATATCCACAACTAGTTAGTTCAAATTAGATTATGAAGAGTATTACAGAAGGAAATTGAGGATTTAAATCATGATTTTTTTCATAGGAGTTCTTGAAATGTGTCTACACATCCTAATTTACATTCTTAATGACCACCCAACTATTTTTGGTGCCATGCCAAAAGGACTATCACTAATAAGAGAGAATGATCATGCCATAAAACTAATTATAAGTAGTACACAACCAAACATATGACCATATAGGTATCCATATGCACATGAAATTAAAATTGAATGATGGTACAAGAGATGTTGGAGAAATTTATTATCATACATGGTGAAAGTGAATATTCATCCCTAGTGATCATGGTGCTTACTAAGGATTACACTTGGAGGATGTGCCAAGACTAAAGATAACTCAATAATTACACCATCAAATTTTTTTTATCTATTCTAGTAATTGATGATTGGTTATATGAATTACATGGTGTTGTTTATTTTACCAAAATATATCTTTATTATAGATATTATCATATTTGTATTAGAGATTAGGATAACCCTATAATATATTTAAGAACTCATGAAGCCCATTATTATTTTATAGTCATGCCATTTAGTCTCAAAAATGCCCCATCTACATTTTAGAGTTTTATGAATACTATTTTGGGCCTTTTTTAAGGAATTTTATGTTGGTGTTTTTTGAACATCCTAATATATTAAAAAAACTTGGGTAGAACATTTAAAGCATGTGAAAAATGTATTTTTAGTTCTATAACAACATCAGATCTATGTCTAACCTTCCAATTGTGATTTTGGAATCCAATAATTGTATTAGTTGGTTCACATTATTTCGCACGAGGGAGTCAAATTAAACCCTAATAAAATTAAATCTATAATGGAGTCGAAAGTGCCAAATAACCTCAATAAAGACCACTTCAATTTTGGTTACCTCTAATGTTTTTAAATTTTGTGGTTGAATTTAATGCATTAAGATATGGCATGGGGGTATTACTCATGTAGTAAGGAAGACCCATTAAATTTTATAGACATCAACTCTAGGGAAAAAAAAGCTCAAGCCAATTTATGAGAAATAGATGGTGGATATTCTTCATGGAGTCAAGTAATAGCAATTTTATTTTTTGGGTAGTCACTTTAAGGTAAAAATTGATCATAATAGTCTAAAATATTTAATGAAACAACCATTGTCATCAAAAAAAATTAAAAAATGAGGTGGGAGAAGGTTTGCATGGATTTCATTAAAGGATTACCAAGGTAAAAAGGTAGAAATATCATCATGGTAATTATGGATAGGCTAAAAAACAATGTTCATTTTTGTTTATTAGAAAAACAATTTTTAGCCAGTATAGCAATTGATACTTTTCTCGCTATAATTCAAAAGTTTCATGGTACTCCCAATATAATTGTAAGTGATCATGATCCCATAATTACTAGTAAATTTTGGACTGAATTGTTCACATGTTTAGTTACTTAGTTGGCTCATATATCATCATATCATCCTCAACCTAATGGGAAAACAAATTTGTTCAATAAATTCCTAGAAGGGTATCTCCATTTTTCGCATTAGATAAACATGAATGGTGGGTTCTTTGGTTTCCACTAGTAGAATGCCAGTATAATATTTCATTCCATACCTCTTCTAAAGTGTCTCCATTTTTAGCATTTTTTGTTTGTCAGCCCCCATCCAACACCCCATACATGAAGATACAACCCAATGTTTGAGTTTTTGAAGAGCAAATTCAAGATCAACATGTGGAACTAGCTAGTTTGAGATAGAATTTAGCAATGGCACATAATAAAATGAATCAAAAAGTGGATTAACATTGTAGTAAGAGTAATTTTGACTTAAATTATTATTTACATATGTGCTTGTATCCATATAATTACATGTATCTAAAGAAATATAAACAAGATATAAAACTTTCTCTTAAGTATTATGGTCTTTATTAGATCCTATAGAAAATTAGCAGAGTGGCATATAAGATGGAATTAACTTGGTCTATTACATACATCATGTATTTAATGTATCTTTAATGAAGAAGTAATTGGAAAGAGATTTTATATCCAAACTATGTTACTAGAACTAGATGAAGAAGTTGGAATATTTATAAAACCTGAGGAAATCCTCCACATATGCATTAAAAGGTTGTGAACAAGAGATATCAAGGAGTATTTGATCAAGTGGAACAATATAAATCATGAATATGAAACATGGGAGGATGAATATTTCATGCAACAACATCCATAGTTGATTCAAAATTTAGATAATTTTTTTTAAAGAGGAGGGTCATGTTACACTTAACCTATAATGTGTTTAGGGATATGGTTGGCCAACTTATGGCTTACATACCTGTCATTTTATATTTTCACATTTCTCTATATTCTTATTAAGGTTAGAATATGGAATAACCATGGATAATTAGATTATATATATGATTTATTTTTGTATTTAATGATCAAATTATGAATTCTAGTTTTATTGCATTACTATAGAAGTTCCCCTTTGAAGTGGCTCTATCATATTTATCAAGTATTCTCTTATTTAATCAATTATTGTTATGGATATAATTATTTTACTCATAATTTTAATATATTATTCCATTATTGAAAAACATTTAATTAGTTTCATCACACTTATTGTGACTCCTCACCCTCAACAATTCTCCATTAGATGATTCAGTGTAAGCTCTAAGAAATGTGTAACTCAAAAATTCCAACTACTGTGTAAAATTAAAAAAAATCTAATATATAGTCCATTATAACATGTCATTATAGGTATGCTATTTTTATTTAGTTAACAATATATTTACTATCTATATGTGTTATATGAAAACAAAATCTTATAAATATTGATACTATGATATACTAGACATATCACAAGTGGTTCCTAGACTTTCACTTAACATGTTCAAGTAGTGCAAGAAGTTAATCATTTATAGTAATAATATTTTGTGGTTGATGGTGATACATTAAATTAATGATGCACTTGTATGATAAATTTATACCACATTCCATTGAATGATAAAAAACACACATTAGTTAACCAAAATGCTAAAAACTCACTAAGCTAACTTTTAGTGACCTTAATAAGTTATATACACTAAACATTAAATCACATTAATGATTATATCTCATGACTATGCCTACTTAATAATTATTTATACCCCCAAAAAATATAGAATAAATGAGATCAAGTAGAATATACATGAACTAATGGATAAAAGACACATTATGTCCAAGCCATTCCCTTATAATAAATCAATTATTATTAAACAAAATAAGGATATAATATAAAGTTTGTGTATCAATTACATATATTTTAATAAGATCACATTAAATATTAGTTATTCTATTCAAAATACTGGGTATCATTGGAATCTTGTTAAACTTAAAAATATCAAGAAAAATAATTAAAATCAAATAAATATTTGTTTGGGTTGTTATTTATATCATTAATCTTAACTAATGCCTTATGAAATTTATGTCAATGATTAGGGATGTATTTATACCTTACACTATTTCATTTAATGTAATTTATATTAATATTATCTTAATATTTTAAAAAATATGGGTTGAATATATATTCCATATTGAACAAGTTTTTCATAATTTTTGTCATCACAAGTTATATGTCAACATGTAAATTTGTTATTTTTATATGCATAAGATATATTATAAGGGATAAATTTTATATGCATAAGTTTTTCATGTGGACTTAACTAAGATTCAAGTCATCTAAGAATAATCTACACTAAATAATCTCATAGAGTTTCATAGCTTCTTGAGATAATAAATATTCTATAGGATGTTTATACTTAGTTTCTCTCATGATACTTATCTTATAAATCATGTTATCAAGGATGCAAATAAAAAAAATCATCTTGTTAAGTATACAAATGAAATCTTTAAAGAACTCAAATGTAAAATTTTTTTAGGATAATAATTATATCATCTAACCTTCAAAAATTATGTAAAATAAATACTAATGTATTCGATTGTGAACATAGATAAATTCTTACTCAATGTGGTCACCTAGTTTGTCACCACAATGAAACATTCACTACACCAATAAAATGTTATCCCACATATGCCTATCATAATTATGCCATTATCAAATCATATATGTATTATAAACATTAAATATATGGGAAATAAATTATAATCCAAATTGATCAAAAGATGTTACATTTATTTTAGACTAAAAAAGTTACAATAAAAATGACATTAGAAATGGTTTTCTATCTTCAAAATTTCTATCTAAACATCAATTATAAAAAGGAAAGCGTAAATCTATCAAAATCTTATTTATTCTAACCTATGGTTAAGCTCTCCTCAATATAATTTAATCATGTAAATATTAATTATATGAATTGACTAGATTTGTATTCATATAATAAATTTAAGAAAAAAATAACATCAACCTTTTTTTTGGATTGAAATTTATTTTTAAAATTCTACTTATAAAATGGTATCTTATATCATATTAGTAAATTATATATAATTCAAAATGAAAATAGATATAAAATAACATGGATAGCTCATTTTAATAAATTTTAAGGACACTTAAAATTTTAAAATACCCTTGTGGTGTTATAAAAACATCTGTTTTAACCAAACCTTAAGCCAAATGTTGTTAAACACATTATTAATTATAATATCTACAATTCAAAAACCATTAAAAATGATAAAACATACATGTTGTCATTATAAATTCCCTATACCAAAATATTTAATTTTTAACTTCAAACAACTCAAAACTTTTATAAGTCCCTATGTTATTGTCTTCATTATGAAGGTTTATTTGTAGAGTATATACAGAAATAATGAAAAAAATCCTTGATTGCTTGATTCATAATTTTAGGGCATATGGAATAAGTGATAAATGGGTATTGAACATTTATAAGTCAATTAATGTAACAAACATTTAGGTTAATAAGAGAGATTTATCACTTTATCATAATTACAATAAATAATGAAAGGATTCTTATAGTTTCTTGTCAAGAATTTTCCACTAAAGTTTAAAAAAGAATCCCGTTTTGTTTTAGCTGAGTCCTCTAAAAGTTATGTGTTTAAGCAAAACATGGAATTACCATATTTGAAAATTAATTATACCACACTAAATTTTATTGAAGTTCATACAATATTTTAAACTCAAATTCAATTTATATAATTTTAAAAAACACTCTCAAAGCATTGGAGTATTGGAGGGATTTAAAAGGATTTATAAGTGAAGATAAGATTCAAACCAACCAATTTATTTGGATAATTGTGGATTTAGAGATAATAAAATTTTGATATCCTACATTTTTATCTTCTTTCAATCATTGCATCATCTTCTAGTAAATCAAAGATAGGTGTTAATAGTAATTTTAATGAATTTAATGATTATAATAAACTATAAAAATCCTTGGTATCAAAATGGAATGTAAAGATAAGTGTTAATAGTAATTTTAATGAATTTAATGATTATAATGAATTATAAAAATCTTTGGTATCAAAATGAAATGTAAAGATATCCTACCATAAACAATAGAATTAAAATATATAAGATTTTTATGAAGATCTCAAAGAAGATGAAATATACCATACACTTAGGTTTTACGACAATAATTTTTTATTTGATTCATGGAACATAGATATAAATTATAAGTCAATTCAAAGTGTACAAAGATACAAATTAGTAAAAATCATAGTCACCAACTATTTTTAATATCCTAAATATAATATCTTGGAATATATAGCATTATGATAAAATCATACATTGGTAAAGAATGCAGAGGGTAGAGTTTTTTAATAACTCAAACTTAAGAGTATTTTCAATCTATTTTTATATAACATTATTAAATAGGTATAAACATTGAATGACTATTCATATTTTAATATATCATTTTTAAAACATTAGTGCAAGTGCAAAGAAGGTAACCAATTAAAGTTAAACTTTACTTTTGTGATTCATAATTAGACACTCAAACTCTTGACACAGAATAATACACTATATATACTTGAAATCATACACTTATATTCATTGAAATAATATTAAAAACTTAAAAAATTAATTCACACTCCCTCACTCTCACATACACACTTGCATTTATGGGATTCTTACATTACATGGAGATAACACAATCCCTCATACAGTCCATTCGCAACTCTTTATTCTAACCCATATTATCCTTTGCATTCTCCCTAGAATTCTTTTAATATTATGCCCAAAAAAATATTCAACCTCTTCCTAAAAAATCTTTTATCTAACATTAATTCACTCATTTGCCAAAAGTCTTCTATATATATATATATATATATATATATATATATATATATATATATATATATATATATATATATATATATATAAGTTTATTTTTGGACCTATGAATCTTCTTTTTACCTCAATCATGTTCTTGGCTAATTTTATCATTGCATTTATCTCCTTTAAAAAATAAATAAACATAACCTCTATAATAAAATTCCTTGGTGTATAACATGTCTTCAGTTTGGTAATTGATACAAACATTCCTTACATCATAACATGCATGCCACATGAGTAGTCATAAAAATCTACAAACATAGGATTGAACAATAGTTGTATCCTTTCACTAACACACCCAAAAATAAATGTATGAAAGTTAATTTAAACCCCATTAACTAAAAAATTCATTATGTAACCATGGAAACAAACTAATAAACGAAATCAATCACACAATCGCACCATCAACCTATTTTGGTTTCATTCAATATTGCAAGAAACCTTAGATGTTCTTGCATCAAGCATAAATCTAAATGTAAAGGTTGAATTGATTGCAACTAATTGAAAGTAACATATGATTATTATATTAAGTATAGATAATAATGACATACTTAGAGTTTATAGTTTTTAGTTGATTTTAACAAGTTTCTAATATTTAAAGACATGATAAAACGTGTATGTGATAACTTGGGTTTAGAAATAAGTATGTGGTTGTGTCTAGACAATTTCACACTCCTTGGATAGTTATAATGTGAAATTTTGTTTATTGACTCGAGATTTATCCATTGTGAAAGTGACATAACTATAATTTATTTTACACCTATGCATGTGTCTATTGAGAGGGATGAGATATTTATTTTATGTTAATAGCATGCAAAATCCATTATTTTCCTTCTCCTTTCCTTTGAAACACTAGGTGTACTTGTGAGATCTAAAAACCTAAAAATATAGGGGGGGGGCCGAGAGAAGTATAATGGGTTTAGCTAACCCTAGTCATCCCCATTGATAATTGATTGCTACCTAAGTATATAGAAACTTTGAGGATGGAATCAATGACCATGTATTTCTCTCACGTAGTGTGATTTTGTAATTTTTATCCTTCGCTTATTGTATATAGCTAGTAATTTTGATTTGATACTTGATAATTTTAACTCTTTAATTGATTTATAATGTTTCAAACTTATCTTACAATTGATCTTAGTTATTTATATTAAATTTTGGAATAATAGGGAAGATTTTTTCAATGTGAAATAGTGTAGTAGAAAGATTCCAGATAGATATCTAGTCCCTTTTAAATGGGGAATTGATTTTTTTATACTGATCCTTTTGAATAATTTTCTTTAACCTATTTTTAAAATTTGCCATATGGCCCATATGGATATTTCCAATATCTGAATCTATCATTAAAATATGTTTGGAATAGTTTGCACTAGGTGGATAGGTACATGGAAGTGTAATTATCTACATAATGTAGACCTATCCCAAAAAATAAGGAACCACTAGCATGTTGGCAAGAGAAGTTCAAGAGTGATATAAGATAGTTTAAGCAATGAAATAGGAATTCATGTGTAGTAGTGATGGAAAATAGAGGAGTCAAGATTATAAGTTTAGATAAATTACTAGAAGAATGATAAATAAGATTCATGTATTTGAGTGTAAGTTAATTGATTCAAGATATGTAAAGAATTAACATTTTCAAGTACCTATGACTATATTTAGACATCTAAATTTCCCTCCCCCCATTATTCAATTAATGAAATTTATATACTATAGGATAAAATAAAACTTGAGTGTGTATAACACACTTTGACTATTTATATTAAATTCCAATTGTGTATGTCACTCAATTTAGTAAACCTTGAAGCAACATCTGAAATAGGTACTATACATATTTTTAATCTTAAAAAATGAAAATTTAAAATTATGAAATTTGAAAGAGAGTAAGGAAGGAGTATAGTTGTAGGAATATGAAACCATGTTGCCTTATAAATTATAAAATATAATTAAGCATTGGATAAATGCAACCCCTTGTCAAAGTACTTTGAGAGATGTTTTATCATGTTAAACCATTAGAGAATTGAGAGTGATCAAGTCCAAATTTTTAATAACTAATCAAGCCATTGAGTTGGAAATAAACATGCTCCAACTCTCATGAATGGGGAAAATTACCAAATATACTAAACCTAAATTAAGATAAAACCATGATGGGTTCACTAGAATACATGCCAAAGTTATTTGAGTGTCAATATACTTGAACGCGCATTAACCCTAAAATACGGTATAACCACACAATGGGTTTTATATAAGTAGTTTCAAGGTTGTTAAGTGTCTCTAGATTTGAATGTACATTACTAATAACATAAAAAAGCATACAGCTATACATGGATTTATATCTTATTTATAGGTTGAAAGATAATAAAAAATATTTATTGCCTCATCATGACCACCATGCTAATAATTTTTAAGTGAAATAACAACCGTTTTCCATTGAATATATAAATTATATTTTAGTACATATGTGCATGAACAAGTATCATGCCTTATGAAAAATGTATATACATGCATTAACCAACATCATGAATTTTATTTTTATTTTTTAAATATCTATATATGAATGAATTAACATGTTGAGATTTTTAATTTTAAGAATGTATACATGTGCATGAACAAACATCATGCCCATAAATTTGTCATAAGTGATATATAATTCCATGCATATATATGTTAAACTATAAATGTATGCTAAACATATTATTTGTGTCCCTATATATATGTATTTTATATTCCCATATATATGCATTTAAGTGAGTATGATTTTTTTATCAAGTATATGTAAATTGAGTGTATATGCATGCCACATGTCCCCATAATCTATATCAATGTTCCAATATATGTTATGTATTTTATTTTTAAATTTATTTACATGTTTTAAACTAGAATTAATTCATAAAAATATACTCTTTTACTCATAGAGGATTTAATATCTAAGGTAAAACTGCTATAATGGCCCCTATTTAAATGAGGGATATATCCTACAAATCTCTCATATCAAAATGAGAGTATGTCATATTATGTGATAAATATATAATTCTTATCACAATGTGGAGAGTATGTCATCAAGGCATGCATGAAAAATATGTATTTTGAGGCATACAAGTGTCATGTATAGATATGTATAGCAATGAGGCACATAGTAACATGACTGATTTATAGAAAAATGCATTAAAAGTTCATGTTATGGATCATGACACCATTAATCAAGCACAAAATGTAATTCCATGCAATGCCACACATAATTCCATGGGATGCATACAAGGGGCATGAACATGTCATAACAAAAAAGTTTGAAGGGCTACACACAAAGGAAATAAATATGTCACATGCACAAGGCCAAATGGACACATAAAATAGGAAAAAAATTCCTAGCATATCATGTAATAAAAGTTTCTACATCAAAAGAGAATAAAGTGAAAACTTGTCTACGCCATCCATATATATTAATGTCATGTCATATAAAAGTAGCATATCCATGTAGCATAATGTAAGATATGAGTAACTATAAAGACACTTGTAAGATATGTATCTCAACATGATATAAAATTTATAGATATATATAGCGTGTGATAATGTAGCCTATATAATATTCCCCCACCATGGGCATGGACACTGGGTAAAAGGGATTCCAAAATCCAATAATATATGTATAATATGTATGTCCTACATCAGACTCATATGCTTTGTGAAATGCATGTGCGTGAACAAGAATTTGGTATCAACAAAACTTTTGATAAGTAACATATGTAAATAGGTAAACTATAAATTCATGTGATGCTCAAGTCTTGAATTTTATTTTTTGACAATATTTTGATTTTATTTTTATTTTTTGAAATATTTATATTTTATTAAATTTATTATTTTTTTATTTTTTGATATATATCAAAGGGCAAGTAGAAAGGATTCTAAAATATAAGAATGATAGGGATCTAAACAATCTTCAATATGTGTAAATTCATAATTTATATTCTATGTGATAAAAAGAACAAGGGCCACATATAATAGGCAAAAATAAATCCAAGATCTAGACACAAAGGACATAAATATGTCACGTAAAATAGGGATAAGATCCACACAAAAGGGACATAAAGATGTCGCAAATAAGGCCAAGGAACCACACATAAATAGAAAATTAAAAACTAGCCTATCATTTAAGAGATTAATAAAATCCATGTAGCATAGAACAAGAAAATATTAGATTATACCATCCATTATTATTAATGTCACATCATATTATTATAACATATCCATGCAACACTGTGAAATATTTGAATAACTAGAAATACATGGGTAAGTAATCTAGATAACTCAACATGGTAGACAGATCACATAAACATATAATTTGTGATAGTGAAGCATATAGAACGAGATGCCCCCACTATTTGACATGGTCATTGCATAGAGTAAATTCCAACATATATGTCCATGTGTAACTTGTATGTCCTACATTGAATTCATATACCATGAAATGCATGTGTGTGTGAAAATAATATTCCATCTACCAAACGTCATAAATAATATATGTAAATAGTAAAATCTAGTAATCATGTCATGCTCAGGTCCTACTTGTTTACTTGAAGTTTTCTAATGTTTTTTTTGTATTTTATCAAATTATTTGATTTTTTATAATTTTTAAATATGTGAAATTCACCCTCATAAATTTGTGAGTATGTCATCCTAGTTTCAATTAAATTCAATATATTTGATCTTTTCCTTGAGATTATGTAATCACATTTCCTCTTCTTCCATTTAATATTATGTGCTTATTTCCATATTTTAATATTTTGTACTTTAGTTAGTCCTAATGCCATTATATTGAATATGGATTGTATTTTACTTATGTAAGGAAATACATTGATATGTTTTATTCATTCTGGCATGCATCAAGTATAACCATTCCAATCCCAACATGAATGCCAACTAGGTGATAAAATGTGTCACCCATATGCATGTATATATGAACTTTAAACCATAATTATAAAATAATCCTCCAAGAACAAAGTTGGAATAGTGAATGCATTAAATCTTAAACAAAGCAATAAGGTAAAATGAGAAAGCCGATGTTAGAGATAAATCAAGAATGAAAAACTACAAAACTCCTCCATGTATTCAAATTTACAATAGGCATGAAAGTAGGAGAGATGAAAAGTAATTTCCCCTATAATAGTGTTAAAAGATCCTATAATAGGCATGCAACTCCCATACCCAGAATAGGTGTTCAAAGAGTAACTCCTACCAACTAGATAATAATGATGATCAAGTGTAAATTCATATGACAAATGACACCTAAAAAATCTAAACCACATGTGTAGGAATAATCCAAATAAAATAAATAAATTAAAATTAATAATCTACACTAGCAATAATAAATTGATATAGTAATATTTCAAAGAAATGTACCACAATGCAGATTAAATGTGTCTTTAATGTTGAATCAAAAGTGTCATAATAATGCATCACTATATACATTGGAAGTTAGTTTTCATCAAACTCAAATTTTTCAATAATAACCTTCAATATATGTTTTAATATAGTAAAAAATAATTTTTGTGGGAACTTATAAAATTTGTGTGTTTCATTTATGTGTTTGGTTCTATTAGAACCTAGTGTTAAGTGTTCATGTTAATCCTATGTCAATTTTATGGTGTTCATTTTTATATATTTGAATATTATTTTTTAATGTGTCATAATGATATGTGTCAATTCTTGTGGTTCTATGATAATCAAATATGATTCTCCTTGGTGTGAAATGTCCTATGAATCAATGCCTAGTAGATGGAAATGTGGTGAGATTATCATTAAGTAATATTATTAATATTCTTCTTAGTTTATCTTGAATACTTGTTACTTGTAATGGTAGTCTTTATTTGGTATTTAACATCTCCACATTACCTAATGAAATGTATGATTTCTTTTTTTTCCAATTCATGTTTTAATTTTGTGTTACTAGTTCCTAGTGTGAGACAATATTGTAACAATTATTTGAATTTTGAATGTAATGATGATCTATCATTATTGCCTTTCTTTTGCCCACAAAGGATTGTAACTAAATAATAATTTATGACTTATCCATTTGCATTGTATATGAATTATCTTAGTATTATCTAAATCCAATAGGTATGAATAGAGTGTGAGATGAATATTCATCTAAAGGATTTAAGTTTAGTTTATGTATTTGATCATCTATCATATCTACCATGTTGATATCAACATCATCAAAGTGTTAATAATCTATGACTACCATTTTAAATTTCTAAATTCAACAATAAAGGAAGATCAAAAATAGGTTCTAGCTCCTCTATATTAGCTTTTGGTTCATGTTGTATTGTTTATTTGTATTCTATTCTTGGTTCCTTTTCAATTTCACTACTTAATTTTCCCACCCCATATGTATGCATCTAATACTTTGGTTAGACACTATGATAAATTTACACAAAATAATAATATATTAACATTCAATAATATTGCTTACAAATATATAGGCATATAATTTCCTTGAAATAAAGAGTTGTGCCTTATTCCACAATCCCACAAATCTTACAACGAACACTATTATTGGGAGTTTTTGAAACAACACTCTAGAGACAAAATTTTCAAATGAACATTAACTTAGGAATATTTATAACATATCCACTCCCTCATGCCTTAGTGTTAACATGGGCAGACAAAAAAACTAAATGACTAAGCAACATTCTGATCCCAAGCTTTCACATGGTCTTGACACTCACATTGACTATGGGGACTATATCTACCATAAATAGGTACCCATCAACCTATTTATGTGAAAAAATAAACCTTACTAGTAAATGTGTGTGTGTGTGTGTGTGTGTGTGTGAATTGATCATAAATAGGGATCCATCAACATATTCATGTGAACATAGAAACCTTACCAATCAACATATGTGTGTGTGTGTGTTTATGGTGTATTTTAATTAGTGCAATGCCATTGATGGAATGAGAATGTGGATATACATACCATAGGAGCTATAGTAGGAAATGGTCTTGATATCTTGACTGGTAATATTGATATGTTCACATTATTATTATTATTATTATTATTATTATTATTATTATTATTATTATTATTATTATTATTTTGTGTGGGTGTGTGGGTGTGTGTGTTTTTGTGTGTGTGTGTGTGTGTGTGTGTGTGTGTGTGTGTGTGTGTGTGTGTGTGTGTGTGTGTGTGTGTGTGTGTGTGAGAGAGAGAGAGAGAGAGAGAGAGAGAGAGAGAGAGAGAGAGAGAGAGAGAGAGAGAGAGAGAGAGAGAGAGAGAGAGAGAGAGAGAGAGAGAGAGAGAGAGAGAGAGAGAGAGAGAGAGAGAGAGAGAGAGAGAGAGAGAGGACTAAATCCTCCTTGTCACATTTTCAGCCTTTACTATGGATCATTGCCATTATATTTTAGACATCATATATAACTTCCACTTCCATTAGAAGTTTCCATTAGCTTTAGTTAGGTTGGCTCAGACTTAAATTATCATTACAATAATTGGATGTTGGTTTTGACTGATAATGCATCCATTACAAAGTGAAAATCATCAATCATGTTTTATATAGATTGACTACACACATGAACATACCAAATTGACTATAAACACTGACTCTAACATGAATTTTATTTAATTTGAATTGTAACAATAAATATGGTTATTGACACCAAATAATATGAATCAAACTAGAGATAATAAATTTGACACAAAAAAATCTATAGACCATTTATTAAACAACAAAAGACAAATAATAAACAAAAATTAAATTATCCTAAATATAAACTCAACTATATAATGCAGTGCACACAACTATAAAATGCAAAACAAAGAAAATGGAAGATATGTCATGATGCATAGTATTAACATTGAATGGAATGCCAATAACTTGATGAAAATGATAGGGAGATTCATATGAATTTTCACACATCATTATGGTGTGGGGATAATGTAGGGGTTCAGAGGAAGGTCTTCTTTTCACTAGGCTTCCAACTTTATTAACTTAATTTTGGGATAGAATAAGATTATTTATGATTTAAAGAGGTTTTTTAACTCCATTTAATGTTATATAACCCAAGAAACTGATATTTACCAAATTGAAATGTAAATCTTGTAAGAAAAATTGAAAATAGTTTTTCTAGAGCTTATTTCTAGATTTGTAGACTAAGTTTATTTAATAACTTTCTTTGTAGGTATCCTAAAACCTTGAAACAAACTTTAAATCCTCAAATTTTCCTTCATGAACATCTCTACAAAGTTTCATTACATTTAGTTGGGTAATTTTTTTATTTTTAGTGTTTTTAGTGCACAAAACACAATAAACCAAAATTTCAAGATGAAACACTAAAATCTAATTCTCCTGCATCAAGCTCTATTAGTATAAAAGCATTTATGAGATATTGATCATGAGTTCATAAATGTTACTCCCAATCAATGACATATTTATCAACAATTTTAAGTACTTTTGTTGTGTCTTCTTCTTCTCTATAAAGATAGATATATGCCACATTAAAATAAATAATTCATCTTCTTTCTAATCTCTTTCACTTTTTTTTATCATATATATGATCATCATGAAATAAAATACACTTACACATTTTATTTTACCTCTTATCCATTATTATATCTACACAAAAAACAAACAAATTAATGCAATCAAGAGATCCAAAAAATACTCCTTCAACCACTTCATCATGCCTAAAAGACATGTTGTTAAACTCTTATCCACTTATAACATCTTTTTCATGATCTTCACTAATAACATGAGTTCTCCGATGCTCCATATCATCCATATTTAAATTTATCTTATCCTCATATATATATATATATATATATATATATGTATGTATGTATGTATGTATATGTATATGTATGTATTTGTATATGTTATATATATACTTACACACACACACACACACACACACACACACACACATGTATGTATGTATGTATGTGTGTGTGTACATATATATATATATATATATATATATATATATATATATATATATATATATATATATATACATATATACATATATATATGTATATGTATATGTATATGTATATGTATATGTATATATATAAATATATATATGTGTGTATATGTACATATATATATACATGTATATATATATATATATATATATATGTATATGTATGTATGTATGTATGTATGTATGTATATGTATGTATGTATGTATATATAT
>JARHVA010003578.1:1187500-1235000 GCA_037957365.1 Torreya grandis
TCTCCTTAAGTGTCATTATATAAACTACTTTGTTTGACAAACTAGATCTTGAAATGAAATGCATATAACAGATTATGATCCTTATTGGTGAAAACTTGTTAGTAAACTCATCAACCACTATATCCACCTACACATCTAATAAATTCTTAATTTCTAATTGCAAATTAGTCAACTTAGTAGTTGTAATTACTATCTTGGGCATAGCAATCAATGCACAACCAACCTCTTCTTATTTTAACATCTTTAGGAATTCTTTTCCACTCAGTAACAACACCTTAGTACTTTTTTCAACTTCACTACCATATTTCAATGGTGTAAAAGTATGTTTCTTATCATCCTTCTCCAATGTATATGTGTTACTCCTTCCATAATGTATATCCATTCTATAAAACTACCAAGGTCTATCCAACAACACACGATAAACATTCATAGGCATAATAACACAAAGTACTTCATCTTTACAGTTACTAATCTCAAAAGCAACTTGGAATTGATCACTAATTAGAACTTGATGCCCCTTTTGAATCCAATATACTTTATATCCATGAAGGATGTATCAATCTTTCCAATCCAAAATTTTCAACCATTTTTTTAAGAAACTAATTTATCAGAACTACCACTGTCAATGATAATATTACAACACTTACCTTTGTATTTTCATCTAGACTTGAATAAGGTATTTCTTTAGGTTAGTTAGTTCACTTTTTATTTAGATTTATCAATACTCTTTTATGAGTTCTCCAATTCTCCATATCATCCATATTTAGATTTATCTTATCCTCATATATATATATATATATATATATATATATATATATATATATATATATATATATATATATATATATATAGACACACACACACACACACACACACACACACACACATATACATATATATATATATATATATATATATATATATATATATATATATATATATATATATATATATATATATATATACATGTATGTGTGTGTGTGTGTGTGTGTGTGTGTGTGTCTATATATATATATATATATATATATATATATATATATATATATATATATATATATATATATATATATATATATATATATATATCTAGTTTAATCTCCTTTTTTATAGATAATATTCTACTATTATCTTCTTGTGTAAACTATCTTGTATAAATTCTATCTCCTATGTTTCCTTTGTGGCAATTTTCAACACTACTTGTTGCTCCTTTCATTAATTTGAAACTCTTCATATCTACCATACTATTTATCTAGCTCTATCACACCCATATTCTCCTTTATGATAAACCCTTCCTCTATGGGCTGCTAACAACTATTTTCTTTCATATGAGAACCTCACTCTCTTGTTGTCCTTCAAGACAAATTTTTTCTTCTCATTCACATGCTTCTCTTGATTAATTAAAAATATATTTGATTTGTTAACATGGAAACTCCCCTCTCATATTACTTTTCTGGAAACTTACTTTTATTGGTTTATTTTATCTAATAGTTCATGTACTTATCTTTTAATCTCGCCATTCCCCTTAAGTGTCTCTATATAGACTACTTTGTTTGACAAACTAAATCTTGAAATGAAATACATAAAATGTATTACGATCTTTATTGGTGAAAACTCATTAGTAAACTCATCAACCACTATATCCACATACACATCCAAAAATTCTTAATTTCTAATTGTAAATTAGTCAACTTAGTAGTTGTAATTATTGTCTTGGGCATAGCAATCAATGCACAACCAACCTCTTCTTATTTTAACATCTTTAAGAATTCTTTTCCACTCACTAACAACACCTTAGTAGTTTTTTCAACTTCACTACCATATTTCAATGGTGTAAAAGTATGTTTCTTATCATCCTTCTCCAATGTATATCTGTTACTCCTTCCATAATGTATATCCATTCTTTAAAACTACCTAGGTCTATCCAACAACACAAGATAAACATTCATAGGCATAATAACACAAAGTACTTCATCTTTACAGTTACTAATCTCAAAAGAAACTTGGAATTGATCATTAATTAGAACTTGATGCCCCTTTTGAATCCAATATACTTTATATCCATGTAGGATGTATCAATCTTTCCAATCCAAAATTTTCAACCATTTTTTAAGAAACTAATTTATCTGAACTACCACTGTCAATGATAATATTACAACACTTACCTTTGTTTTTTCATCTAGTCTTGAATAAGGTATTTCTTTGTGTTAGTTACTTAACTTTTTATTTAGATTTATCTTAATCCTCATATATATATATATATATATATATATATATATATATATATATATATATATATATATATATATATTTAAATTTATCTTATCCTCATATATATATATATATATATATATATATATATATATATATATATATATATATATATGTATGTATGTATGTATATATATATATATATCTATGTATATGTATATATATATATCTATGTATATGTATATGTATATGTGTGTATGTATATATATATGTGTGTGTGTGTGTATGTGTGTGTGTGTGTGTGTGTGTGTGTGTATGTATATATGTATGTATGTATACCTAATTTAATCTCCTTTGTATACATAATATTCTACTATTATCTTCTTTTGTAAACTATCTTGTATAAATTCTATCTCCTATGTTTCCTTTGTGGCAATTTGCAACACTACTTGTTTCTCCTTTCATTAATTTGAAACTCTTCATATCTACCATACTATTTATCTAACTCTATCACACCCATATTCTCCTTTATGATAAACCCTTCCTCTATGGGCTGCTCACAACTATTTTCTTTCTTATGAGAACCTCACTCTCTTGTTGTCCTTTAAGACAAAGTTTTTACTCTCATTCACATGCTTCTCTTGATTAAAAAAAAAATTATTTGATTTGTTAACATGGAAACTCTCCTCTCATATTGCTTTTCTGGAAACTTACTTTTATTGGTTTATTTTATCTAATAGTTCATGTACTTATCTTTTAATCTCTTCATTCTCCTTAAGTGTCATTATATAGACTACTTTGTTTGACAAACTATATCTTGAAATGAAATACATATAATGGATTAGGATCCTTATTGGTGAAAAATCATTAATAAACTCATCAACCACTATATCCACATACACATCCAAAAAATTCTTAATTTCTAATTGTAAATTAGTTAACTTAGTAGTTGTAATTGCTGTCTTGGCCATAGCAATCAATGCACAACCAACATCTTCTTATTTTAACATCTTTAAGAATTCTTTTCCACTCACTAACAACAACTTAGTAGTTTTTTCAACTTCACTACCATATTTCAATGGTGTAAAAGTATGTTTCTTATCATCCTTCTCCAATGTATATGTGTTACTCCTTCCATAATGTATATCCATTCTTTAAAACTACCAAGGTCTATCCAACAACACACGATAAACATTCATAGGCATAATAACACAAAGTACTTCATCTTTACAGTTACTAATCTCAAAAGAAACTTGGAATTGATCATTAATTAGAACTTGATGCCCCTTTTGAATCCAATATACTTTATATCCATGTAGGATGTATCAATCTTTCCAATACAAAATTTTCAACCAAAAATAGGAAACTAATTTATCTGAACTACCACTATCAATGATAATATTACAACACTTACCTTTGTATTTTCATCTAGTCTTGAATAAGGTATTTCTTTATGTTAGTTACTTAACTTTTTATTTAGATTTATCAGTACTCTTTTATGAGTTCTCCACTGCTCCATATCATCCATATTTAAATTTATCTTATCCTCATATATATGTGTGTGTGTGTGTGTGTGTGTGTGTGTGTGTGTGTGTGTGTGTGTGTGTGTGTGTGTGTGTGTGTGTGTGTGTGTGTGTGTGTGTGTGTGTGTGTGTGTGTGTGTGTGTGTATGTATATCTCCTTTGTATAGATAATATTCTACTATTATCTTCTTTTATAAACTATCTTGTATAAATTCTATCTCCGATGTTTCCTTTGTGGCAATTTGCAACACTACTTGTTGCTCCTTTCATTAATTTGAAACTCTTCATATCTACCATACTATTTATCTAACTCTGTCACACCCATATTATCCTTTATGATAAACCCTTCCTCTATGGGCTGCTCACAACTATTTTCTTTCTTATGAGAACCTTACTCTCTTGTTGTCCTTTAAGACAAAGTTTTTATTCTCATTCACATGCTTCTCTTGATTAAAAAAAATATATTTGATTTGTTAACATGGAAACTCTCCTCTCATATTGCTTTTCTGGAAACTTACTTTTATTGGTTTATTTTATCTAATAGTTCATGTACTTATCTTTTAATCTCTTCATTCTCCTTAAGTGTCATTATATAGACTACTTTGTTTGACAGACTAGATCTTGAAATGAAATACATATAATGGATTATAATCCTTATTGGTGAAAAATCATTAATAAACTCATCAACCACTATATCCACATACACATTCAAAAAATTCTTAATTTCTAATTGTAAATTAGTCAACTTAGTAGTTGTAAATACTATCTTGAGCTTAGCAATCAATGCAAAACCAACCTCTTCTTATTTTAACATCTTTAAGAATTCTTTTCCACTCACTAACAACACCTTAGTACTTTTTTCAACTTCACTACCATATTTCAATGGTGTAAAAGTATGTTTCTTATCATCCTTCTCCAATGTATATGTGTTACTGCTTCCATAATGTATATCCATTATATAAAACTACCAAGGTCTATCCAACAACACATGATAAACATCCATAGGCATAATAACACAAAATACTTCATCTTTATAGTTACTAATCTCAAAAGCAACTTGGCATTGATCTTTAATTAGAACTTAATGCCCCTTTTGAATCAAATATAATTTATATCCATGTAGGATGTATCAATCTTTCCAATCCCAAATTTTCAACCATTTTTTAAGAAACTAATGTATCTGAACTACCACTATCAATGATAATATTACAACACTTACCTTTGTATTTTCATCTAGTCTTGAATAAGTTATTTCTTTACGATAGTTACTTCACTTTTTATTTAGATTTATCAATTAAAATTCATAAATAATGACTTTCCCACTTTAGGTTCTTCCATATGTGATAGTGATCCTACACTTTCTTCCTCAAGTTTAACAACTTAATTGATGCCTTCAGATCTTGTATGGCTTATTTGTGGCTTCTTAGGACATTCATATGACCTATGTCCAACATATTATCTATATTTGAAACATTTTCCCCAAAATATTTATCCTTTTCCTCTTGTATATGGACTTATTACTTTATATGAATAGCTTCCTCTTATAATATTGTCTTGATATTTTGATTTACTTGCTTCTTAATTATGAACTTACAACTGAATTCTACCACCTTGTTGTCCTCTAGCTCTAAAATTTTTTCCTCCTCATCTAGATTGCTAAATTTATCTTCTATCCAACTTATCTTTTGCCTTAAGAGCAAATTGATAAGCCTCTTAAAGTAATCTTGGAGATAACAAACTAATTTCATCCTGAATAGTAAACCTCAAACCATTATACATTTTTATTTTCTCAATATCTTCTCCTACATGACTGGCTCTAAATGTATAATTATTCAGTGTAGTCATTTACACTCATGTATTTCTATTTCAAATTTTGAAGTTTATTGAACAGGTTTATGTGATAGTCAATAAGTATAAAATTGGATTTGAGTGTTCTTATCATTCTATCCCATTTCTTGATTTTCTCTTTACCTCTTTTCTTTTGTTCATCTTAGACACTATGGCACCAAAGAAATGCATGTCCCTTCAACCTAGTAGAAACAAACTTGACTTTATTGTATTCTAATATTTTTTAATAATAAAATTATTTGTCTATTATAGTTATCCAATCCATAAGTTTTTCAACATTTAGACTAACTCCATATACTAAAACCTCCAGTTTAGTCTTGGAACCTGATCTTATGATTGTTTTTAAGATTATGTATTCCCTTCTTTCTTCCTCTTCTTATTATACAACCTATTATTATGGTTCTTCCTCTATATCACTCACATTACCTGTCATTACACCTTTTTTTTAAAAAATTTATATTACCTCTAAATTTATTAGCAAATTTCTCATCCCTTCCACAAAATGCATCTCTTGGTTGTCTTCTTAGATTTCCTCTAGCACCACCTCTAACTAATACTATAAGTGCCATTTTTTCACTTCTTGAAATTTTATGTTTCACATCCTAATCTTCAATATTCTCAATGAATTATCTTTCTTATTAGGTCTCCTTTTAATTACAACCAAACCTTATTCTAATACCAAAAATGATGTAGGGGTTCAAAGAAAGGTCTTCTTTTCGCTAGGCTTGTAGCCTTATTAACATAAATTAGGGATTAAAATAAGATTATTTATGATTTAAATAGTTTATTAAACTATATTTAATTTTATCTAAAAAAATAAACTAATATTTTCCTTTTTTTAGAAAGTAAATTCTTGCAAACAAATTTGAAAATAGGTTTTCTAGACCTTATTTTTAAGTATATAAACTAAATTTATTTAATAAATTTATTTTTATGTATCCTAAAACATTGAAAAAATATTTAAAGCCTTAAATTTACCTTAATTCACCTCTCTTCAAAGTTTCATTACAATTGGATGGGTCATTTTTTGATTCATAGTGTTTTTAGTGCTCTAAATATACCTTGTTTTAGACCTATAGTCTGAGATTTTTGAATACTTTTAGATATAAGCCTAAAAATATATTGAAACTAATTTAAACCATTCAAAAAATATATAAAATATATCTCTAAAAAAATTTGGGCAATTTTAAGGTTTGGTTTTCAAGTTATGATTATTTCAGTCCTTTAAACCCCTAATTTAGGGTATTCTAACTATGCATAGGCAGAGAGCAAAAAATCTATTTAAATTCAAAAATTAAGATACATTTTAGATATTTTTTATTTTAAAAATTTATTCACATATACATATTAATCTATCACCCACTTTGGCACCTTGAGCAATCTCAAAACATGATGAAAACAAATTTTTCTTGACTCTAGAAAAACTTTCTTGATTGTAGAAAACATGTACTTGCTCTTCAATCCTATAATATGAATAAAATATATTAAAAATAAAATAATATTATTTAAAAACAATAATAAAATTCACTTATATGAATTATTGGATTTAACTTGAAATAGGGAACTCAAACAAAGCATTCTTTCATTTTTTTAGTGTAAATGTGTTACACAATCTTGTCAATACCTTATTTTTAGTTCTCTTTTTCACCAAAATCTTTGTGTTTATTGATCTTATTTTCTTATTTTCCCTGTCTCCTCATATATTCTATATGTGCATCTCTATCCTAATTCTCCTTCCATTTCAAGTTCATAAACTATGTAACTAACTTAGTAAATCCAACTTAAGACTTAACCTCAATTGAGTTTGACAATATTAATTATGAGTTAAGGCATAAAACTATTTATAAACATATTATAAGACATTAATTGAAACATAAAATAAGGATAATGCCCTTTATTTTCAATATAATATGAGAAAGACTCTTCAAATGTAGGCCACAAACATGAAGAGTCAACACTAATGAATGCATGATTATGAATAAATACATAATAGAAAGCTATAAAATAGAATGATGAATAAACCTATGTTTTTATTAAATCAAATAACAAAATTTAAACTATATTACAAATGCTTTCATACGTTTTTATTTTCTCATCCTTAAGGGTAAATCGTAGTGCAATATCCCCCTATTTCTTCTTATTATTCATAATAGCAATCAAATATGTAACCTGTTATGATATAAAATAATAATTTGGTCATATATTATGACAAATTAACACATAGTAATAATCAATTGACATTAAATAACATTACTTACAAATATTTATGCATATAATCTCCTAGAAATAACAAGGCATGCCTTATTCCAAATCCCATAAATCTTACAATGAACACTATTATAGAGAGTTGTTGAAAAAATAGTCCATAAATACAATGTGCACACTAACATTAACTTAGGAATATATATAACAATATTTAAGCTATTGGAATGGGTTATCATGGAAGAATGATAGTATGATCTTCCAACTATAATTGTAATTCATTCTCATTAGTGAATTGGGTTAAATTACAATATCTCAAATGGTCATAATCTATTTTTTTAAAATAATAATATCCTTCATGCATGAATATTATACATATGTGTAATGTTTGTCAAACTAATTTAATATCAAGTATCCAAAATTTTCCTAAAATCAAATTTTAATGTAATTAGTTAGGTATAATGTGGAAGGTAGTATGTACCATCTTGGGACCTAGTTTTAAATCCAATGATATGGTCCCAAGTATTTTATGTAGAGTGTTGTCAAATACTTCTATGATTTAATTTTTTTTTTAATATTAGCCAAATTGATCCTCAATTGATGTAAAAAGGTAGTGTTACATATATTTTATATATAACTATTATCTACCAATATGCATTTGATTATGTTAAATTTCTCTTAAACTTGGGTGAATAATGACATATTTTCTCTATTATGTGTTGTGTAAATAAGTATTATTTCTCAAAGGTGATGAATTTATTGATATCTTTGAATTCATTAATGATAGATAAAAATGATGCATGTTTTGTATCACTAGAGAGAGTTGTGTCTCACAATGCCTCATATAAGATGTCTTTGGAAATATTGATCTCTTGATTAAATATAAGGTATAAATTCTAATATGGGTGCTATTTAGTTGATATATGATGTCATACCCTTTTAATTTATTGGATTTCTTCATCGGAGGGGGGTTGAGGATGAACACAATGCTACACCCCTAATCTATAGTATGTTTAGCGATATATGTCGTTGATTTGTTTTTTACACACCTTCATAATATCTTGTTACATTTTTATATGTTATTAGTATGGTTAGCCTATGGAATAACCTTGGATATATATATATATATATATATATATATATATATATATATATATATATATATATATATATATATATATATATATATATATATATATATATATATATATATATATATATGGGGTAGTGGTTATTCTTTTATCATCATATTACAAATTTTATTCTTATTACATTATTTTGGAGGTTGTCCCCTCAAAGTGGCTTAGTCATAATAGTCAAGTATTTTGATCTTTTGGCAATTGTTATTATGGATCTATTTATTCTACTCTTAACTCTATGATATATAATTATATTGTTGTGAATCATATAATTAAATTCATTACAAGTGGTATCATAACTTTGATTCAGGAAAGTTTGTATGATGTAATTTTTCTTCGAATTTGTCATCTTGAGCACTAAAAGGCTAAAAAACATAACTTGTGATCTGGAAGGAATTAAATTTTTTCATCATCATAGTTTTATTCATGAGGAATTAAATTTGTGTTATAATTATTTGAGAAATTATAAGATCTAATAGTTGAGATATTATCAGACCATCTCAATTTTTTGTGACATATTGATATTTAAAATTTATTTTGAAATAATTTGATTTTATATATTTTATATTTTTAGGCAGATAAAAAAATATTTAAAATTGAAAACAAAATAGGTTGGTTTTAAATATGTAAATTAAATACTTAATAATTGTAAATATGATATGTCATGATGGGAATAGTTACTTTACATTGTTGGTGGATACAAACTATATAATAATGTGTAAAATTATACAATTAATTTACATTTTAATTTATTTAAGTACTAAGTATTTTCTATTCATATACTCTCACAATTATTATATTAAAAGATAAAATTTCACATTCTATATCATATATCAATAAAATATTTAATGATTTATAAAAAACATTTTAGATAAAATATCAATATAATAATATTAAACTACAAAAATTACATATTATTTTAAATATATAAATCTAAGATATAATAATATTAATCATTTGTCTTGAATTTTTGTCCTAAATATTCTATAATTATTATATTTAATTAAAAGAATAAACTTATCCCATATATAATGAAAGTAAAATGTAATTATTATATTTAATTAAAAGAACAAACTTATCCCATATATAATGAAAGTAAAATTCACATTTTAGAGTTGGGCTACAATAATTGGCCACTCAAGAATCGGGCTACAACATTTTTAAATATTGTATTTGCATTTTTATTTATTTAAGTATTGAGTATTTTTTATTCATATATTCTCACAATTATTGCATTAAAAGATAAATTTTGACATTCTATATTATTTATTAATAAAATATTTAATAATGTATAAAAACATTTTAAATAAAACATCTTGATAAATATATTAATAAAAACTCTGTTTACATCACTTTATTTTAAATAAAAAATCTTGATAAATATATAAATAAAAATTTATTCATTATTATCAGAGTAAAATGTATTCTACATTTTTTTTTAATGTTATCAAAATATACAAGAGCCCAAATCTAACTAGTAAAAAAGAGAATTATCAAAAAAAAGAATTGTATTCATCTCCAAAATTTAATATTATTTTCTACAAAAAGACTTATCAAAAAAAAAAAAAAAAAAAAAAACTTAGTTAAATAGGAAATTCTCACCCAACTATTAGTGAAGGGAGGATTTAGACTAGGATCACATCATTTAACCAATCTAATCTTAAATGGAAAAAATGTATTAGATATTAGTGAGTTTTAAGTTTTTTATGTTAATATTATAGAATAGAAAAAACTTACTCTTTGAAATGTAATATATAATGGAAGCTACCTAAATTATTATAATCAACTATCTTCTCCTTTATAATGAGTTTAAATATTTAATTTGTCAATAGAAACCTTTACAATCATAATCTACTCTTTAATAACATAGAATTTAATGAAGAAATTTTAGAATTATTCAATGAGACAAAAATTAATGAGTAATGATTTTTAGCATATACATACATACATAAATATGGATTTGGATGTTTATTAAATTGTTATAAAAAAATACAAATTCTATAATATTATAGTATAGATAGATATGGGACAAGGATCTATGACTTTATATTTATAATATTTTATGATAATGATTCGAAAAAATATAATACGCACAATAACATGCATTTAAAATAATTTAATGGACCCTTGTAGTGATACTTATGTTTCAAAAGTGAAGAGTCCACAAACCATATATTTTTCACATGTTCATAAGAAAAATATATTCAAGATAATTTGTTAATGATGATGAGAACAAAGGACTCTATTACACTATTAATAGAATATGTTTTCTAGTAATGACCACAATCACCTTTTTATTTAGAAATTATCAATGTTATATGGATTCATGTTTCATATCTCATCATGCAGGATATTGACATGAGAGTGGTAAGAGAATATTCTTGGAAATTGGTTAGACATTGATTTAGGAGGATTTTAGCATTTGGTTGACTTGTAGCATTGTGTATTTGCTTTATGGAATGTGTCATCTTTACGAAGAATTTTAGAAATATTTCAATCACATATTTAAATATCTTAAAGTATTAACTTTTATTATTCAATGCCACACCAATTTAGAAGTGTTAATATTATTTCATTTAGTATTATAATAGAAATACCAAAAGATGAAAACCTAATGATTAGCTATGAAGTAATTTTTACCAAAACTTGTAAAATTTCAAATGATATATTATCTTCATCTATTATATATTAATATATTTATCTATTATTTATTATTGGTAATTAAAATAGAGATAAATTGGGGAGTGTGTAGGTACCACACATCCGATATCTAAATTCTACAAAAAATTGTATCATATAACTTTTTGATTATATTTGTAATTTAGTATTTATTTATTTCTTTGTTATTTCTCTTCTATTATTTTACTCTCATATATATTTTGGAATATTTCCTTCAATATTTGCTTCTACAATAATTAATTTAATGTTTTAAGTGTATTTACCCATAGGGTCTCCTTCTCATCACCATATTAGTGGTATTAGAGTATGCACATGTAATATCATCTCATAATGGTATTGAAGTTGTATATAAAAATATATTTATTTTTATGTCTATAAATTTAGGCCTCAAAAGTGCGAGATTTCATAATACCTTCCTTCACATCCTCAAATGGAAGATAAATTATCTATATAAATGATGAGTTCAAAAATATTGTAAAAAATAATAAAATATGTTTTGTATGAAAATAATTAGAATAATTTCATGAACATGAATTATTAGGTATTTCCAAACACTTTACTTAAGTTCTAAATCATTTCCACTCTCTTTCTAATACATATTATTTACAATAACCTTTTAATGGTCAAACACTATATAAAGTACAGTCAATCTAGACATTCCTATGTTTGAGGGAAAAAAAATGTAAATATACTAGATAATTGGTTTAATCTAATCTATTCATAAATCATGGTAAATTATTTCTCTAATTAGGATAAAATTACATATAGTTTTTTAAAATTTTATTTATCCATAAATAAACGATAACCATTACATTGCATATAAAGCACATAAAATTGTCGAGTTAGAAACTTTTGTAGATACTTGGAATGGTTTAATATAAGGTCTCAAATAAAATTAATAACATGTTAAAAACTATAATTAACATTACATTAATTTATCATAATTGATCCAAAAAATTAATCAATTCATGTAATAATACACATATACTTTTTATATTATAGTTGGTAAACTGAATGTTTATTAATCTAAGAATAATCTTATTTTAAAGTCTAAGTCAAGCATCACTTTTTATATTATAGTTAGTAAATTGAATTTTTATTAATCTAAGAATAATCTTGTTTAAAAGTCTAAGTCAAGTGTTGAGCCATATTTTCAATCTAATATAAATTTCCATTAGATTTCTTCCATTAAATAAACCTAAATTTTTTTTTGTATTTTAAAATAATAAACTAATCTAAAATCTAAGAATGAATTTTCTAAGTTTTAGGTCAAATTATAATCCAAGCATTCCAAGTTAAATCCTAACTAAGGTAATATTTGTGCTTTCCATTCTTAATAAAAAAACACATTTTCAAATGACCAAAATAATCATTCTAATATTACAAAGTAGTGCTTATTTCATAACTCTAATAATCACTCCCATTATGGGAAATATGGGGTTAAAAATGGGCTTATAATAAATCCATGAAATAAAGAAGTTATTTTCCATATCTAATTTTAATTACTTATAACATTATTCTCTCATAGTCAACATTATTTATAAAGGATGCCAATATTATAAATGATTTATATTGGATAAAGGAGACAACATATTTATTTAAATAATGCATTAGAATTCTATGTTTAGCCATATATTTATCTACATGAATGAAATGTGTCATGCTAAGAAAACTTTACTTTCAAAATTTGAGGTTGTGGGTACTAACACTATGGCATTGGATAAAAATAAGGTGATCATGTATTTTGAACTGAGTGTTATGTTAGTTATTATAAAATTTTATTTTTTCTCAAACACAAATTTAAATTAAGTAGATAGATTATTCCATTCTTAAATGTGGGTTAATGGTTTAACAATACACTTTATGATTGAAAATACAAGTCAAAATAACCTTGGTTTTCCTAAATTAGATCAAATATTTAACCTTATTACTATACTATTAACTTATAGGGTGTTTTTGGAAATGTGTGATAATCTTGTGGGATGAATACCTTTCATATTATCTGACTATAATTCTTTATGTTGTTAGTAAGATCAACATATGAAATAGCCTTGGATAAGTAGAGTATATATAAGAGGTAGTGGTTAGTATTTGATGATTAAATTATGAATTTTTATTTGATTTTCATTATTATGTAGGTTATCCATTTAAGTGAATCTCATATTTATCAAATATTATAATCTTTCATTGATTTTTGTTGTGGATCTAATTATTCTACTCTTAATTTTGTGATATATAATCTCATTATCATAAAACATCTAAGTAATTTCATTACAAGTGGTATTAGAGTGTTGATTTGGAGAAATTTATATGACATTTTTATCCGATCAAGTGTTGTGGTTATCCTAAAACTTAAAGAATTGAAAAAACATAACTTGTTATCTAGTAAGAATTTAATTTTCCCATCACTGCATTACTATTCTAAGTTTTTTTTTAACAAAAAAATATAGATTTTTGTATTCACACTCTTATACAAATTATTTTTAATTGCAATTATCTAATTGAGATGAACATAATAGTATAATATACCATTACACATTTTTTAATCCCAAAACTTACCATCATAGGGTTTGTGCATGACTAGTCCTAACGCTCATGGATGTGGAAAAGGGAAAGACATTCCAAAAACTCCTCATAAAGATGACATAGAGTTTGGAGATTCAAATCATTTAGTTTCTAAGGTGGTTCACCAATTTTGGTTAGATATACAAATAATGGTGGGGAAATATGATTTTGATACAGTAAAATGGGACATCACTGACATAAAAGGGGACATGGATTTTATGAATAATTAGTTAGAAACTCTAAGTGAGTAGTTGAAAAATATTACAGTGAAGCTTATATAAAATAATCCTTTATCACTCCATTTGGGTTCTCCCAATCCAAAAAAACATAACTCTAATACTAGCTCAAACCACATGATGCTAAAAGTGCAAGTATACAAGTTTGATGGTAAGGATCCACTCACTTGGATCAATCAAAAAGGAATTTTATTTGATCTACATCAAAACCCATGTGCATAAATTTTTTTCATGGAATATATATATATATTTTTAACTTGATAAGTTTATTTTTTATAGGTGATTTTATGCTTAAAATAAAAATAAGGGTGTTCGTGTTACTTGGTTGATGTTTACATAGAATCTTAATATACATTATCACAACAATGTCTCAAAAAACTACTTCAATTTGTTAACAAAGTTATGACAAATAGGTAATGTTAATGATAATATTTAGTAATTAAATAATCTATCATTATGTGAATATGACATTAATGATTATAACATGATTGACATGTTCTTAGGTGGACTCAATGATAGCATCCAACTTGAGGTTCGCATGTTTAATCCAACTTTAGTATCTAAATCCATACCATTAGCATGCATGTCAAAGGAAAAATATTTGGTCAAATTAATGGATTTAACTAATGTCCATGAATGTAATTTCACTACACAATCATTCCCTCAACCTAAAATATTTACCCCTTAATAAATTGAAGAGAAGTGTGAAAAAGCATTGTGTTTTAGCTATGACAATAAGTGGAGAAAATGACATAAATGTGTTGAAAATAAGATGTTATACATTGAACATGTAAATGAAGATGAAGAAGATGAGGAGGCATCATGTGAGGGTATTAGTAGTGATAGTGAAGGAATATGAATATTCTCATCCTACTATCTCCTACTATGCCCTTTTACAAATTAGTATTCCTTAAACTTTTGAGGTGGTAGGTTTATTTAATAATAAAAGGTAAAAAAATATATTGACTCATGGATTACACTTAAATTCATTAATAGTAAATAATCTACTTGTTTAAATTGTTTCATTTACCTAGATCCAAAATTTTAGGCCATAATTATATATGGTGGCATAGTCAATTTTTCTAAATAATGACATACTATTAAGATTTCTATGGGAGACTACATGCTATATTATCCTATATTTTCTATTCCTATGGTTGGGGCTAACATTATTTTATGTGTAAAATGGATCAAAAATTTAAACACAATATACATGAATTTGTATGAACTATCCATTCACTTTCATTCTTAAGGTAGGACATTTAAACATCATTGATTACGAGAAAAATTTCCACAATGAGTTAGTTCAAATTAGATTATGAAGAGTATAACAAAAGGAAATTGAGGATTTATATCATGATTTTTTTCATAGGATTTCTTCAAATGTGTCTACACATCCTAATTTACATTCTTAATGACCACCCAACTATTTTTGGTGCCATCCCAAAAGGACTATCACTAATAAGAGAGAATGATCATGCCATAAAACTAATTATAAGTAGTACACAACCAAACATATGACCATATAGGTATCCATATGCACATGAAATTAAAATTGAATGATGGTACACGAAATGTTAGAGAAATTTATTATCATACATGGTGAAAGTGAATATTCATCCCTAGTGATCATTGTGCTTAATAAGGATTACACTTTGAGGATGTGCCAAGACTAAAGATAACTCAATAATTACACCATCAAAAAAAATTATCTATTCTAGTAATTGATGATTGGTTATATGAATTACATGGTGTTGTTTATTTTACCAAAATATATCTTTATTATAGATATTATCATATTTGTATTAGAGATTAGGATATCCCTATAATAGATTTAAGAACTCATGAAGCCCATTATTATTTTATAGTCATGCCATTTAGTCTCACAAATGCCCCATCTACATTTTAGAGTTTTATGAATACTATTTTGGGCCTTTTTTAAGGAATTTTATGTTGGTTTTTTTTGAACATCCTAATATATAAAAAAAACTTGGGTAGAACATTTGAAGCATGTGAAAAATGTATTGTTAGTTCTATAACAATATCAGATTTATGTCTAACCTTCCAAATGTGATTTTGGAATCCAATAATTGTATTATTTGGTTCACATTATTTCTCATGAGTGAGTCAAATTAAACCCTAATAAAATCAAATCTATAATGGAGTGGAAAGTGCCAAATAACCTCAATAAAGACCACTTCAATTTTGTTTAACTTTGATGTTTTTAAATTTTGTGGTTGAATTTAATGCATTAAGATATGGCATGGGGGTATTACTCATGTAGTAAGGAAGAACCATTAAATTTTATAGACATCAATTCTAAGGAAAAAAAAGCTCAAGCCAATTTATGAGAAAGAGATGGTGGATATTCTTCATGGAGTCAAGTAATGGCAATTTTATTTTTTGGGTAGTCACTTTAAGGTAAAAAATGATCATAATAGTCTAAAATATTTAATGAAACAACCATTGTCATCAAAAAAAATTAAAAAATGAGGTGGGAGAAAGTTTCCATGGATTTCATTAAAGGATTTCCAAGGTTTAAAGGTAGAAATATCATCATGGTAATTATGGATAGGCTCAAAAATAATGTTCATTTTTGTTTATTAGCAAAACAATTTTTAGCCAGTATAGTAATTGATACTTTTCTCGCTATAATTCAAAAGTTTCATGGTACTTCCAAGATAATTATAAGTGATCATGATCCCATAATTACTAGTAAATTTTGGACTAAATTGTTCACATATTTAGTTACTTAGTTGGCTCATATATCATCATATCATCCTCAACCTAATGGGAAAACAATTTTTTTCAATAAATTCCTAAAAGGGTATCTCCATTTTTTGGCATTAGATAAACATGAATGGTGGGTTCTTTGGTTTCCACTAGTAGAATGCCAGTATAACATTTCATTCCATACCTCTTCTAAAGTGTCTCCATTTTTGGCATTTTTTGTTTGTCATCCCCCATCCAACACTTCATACATGAAGATACAACCCAATGTTTGAGTTTTTGAAGAACAAATTCAAGATCAACATGTGGTACTAGCTAGTTTGAGATAGAATTTAATAATGACAGATAATAAAATGAATCAAAAAGTGGATTAACATTGTAGTAAGATTAATGTTGACTTAGGTGATTATTTGCATATGTGCTTATATCCATATAATTAGATGTATCTAAAGAAATATAAACAAGATATAAAACTTTCTCTTAAGTATTATGGTCTTTATTAGATCCTATAGAAAATTAGCAGAGTGGCATATAAGATGGAATTAACTTGGTCTATTACATACATCATGTATTTAATTTATCTTTAATGAATAAGTAATTGGAAAGAGATTTTATATCCAAACTATGTTACTAGAACTAGATGAAGAAGTTGGAATATTTATAAAACCTAAGGAGGTCCTCCACATATGCATTAAAAGGTTGTGAACAAGAGATATCAAGGAGTATTTGATCAAGTGGAAGAATATAAATCATGAATATGAAACATGGGAGGATGAATATTTCATGCAACAACATCCATAGTTGATTCAAAATTTAGATAATTTTTTTTAAAGAGGAGGGTCATGTTACACTTAACCTATAATGTGTTTAGGGATATGGTTGGCCAACTTATGGCTTACATACCTTTCATTTTATATTTTCACATTTCTCTATATTCTTATTAAGGTTATAATATGGAATAACCATGGATAATTAGATTATATATATATATATGATTTATTTTTGTATTTAATGATCAAATTATGAATTCTAGTTTTATTGCATTACTATAGAGGTTCCCCTTTGAAGTGGATCTATCATATTTATCAAGTATTCTCTTATTTCATCAATTATTGTTATGGATACAATTATTTTACTCTTAATTTTTTAATATATTATTCCATTATTGAAAAACATCTAATTAGTTTCATCACACTTATTGTGACTCCTCACCCTCAACAATTCTCCATTAGATGATTCAGTGTAAGCTCTAAGAAATGTGTAACTCAAAAATGCCAGCTACTGTGTAAAATAAAAAAAAATCTAATATATAGTCCATTATAACATGTCATTATAGGTATGCTATTTTTTATTTTGTTAAAAATATATTTACTATCTATATGTGTTATATGAAAACAAAATCTTATAAATATTGATACTATAATATACTAGACATATCACAAGTGGTTCCTAAACTTTCACTTAGCATGTTCAAGTAGTATAAGAAGTTATCATTTATAGTAATAATATTGTGTGGTTGATGGTTATACCTTAAATTAATGATGCACTTGTATGATAAATTTATACCACATTCCATGAATGATAAAAAACACACAGTAGTTAACCAAAATGCTAGAAACTTACTAAGCTAGCTTTTAGTGACCTTAATAAGTTATATACACTAAACATTAAATAACATTAATGATTTTATCTCATGACTATGCCTACATAATAATTTATGTCAATGATTAGGGATGTATTTATACCTTACACTATTTCATTTAATGTAATTTATATTAATATTATCTTAATATTTTAAAAAATATGGGTTGAATAGATATTCCATATTGAACAAGTTTTGCATAATTTTTGTCATCACAAGTTATATGTTAACATGTAAATTTGTTATTTTTATATGCATGAGATATATTATAAGGGATAAATTTTATATGCATAAGGTTTTCATGTGGACTTAATTAAGATTCAAGTCATCTAAGAATAATCTACACTAAATAATCTCATAGAGTTTCATAGCTTCTTCAGATAATAAATATTCTATAGGATGTTTGTACTTAGTTTCTCTCATGATACTTATCCTATAAATCAAGTTATCAATGATGCAAATAAAAAAATCATCTTGTTAAGTATACAATTGAAATCTTTAAAGAACTCAAATGCAAATTTTTTTTAGGAGAATAATTATATTATCTAACCTTCAAAAATTATTTAAAATAAATACTAATGTATTCGATTTTGAACATAGATAAATTCTTACTCAATGTGGTCACCTAGTTTGTCACCACAATGAAACATTCACTACACCAATAAAATGTTATCCCACATATGCCTATCATAATTATGCCATTATCAAATCATATATGTATTATAAACATTAAATATATGGGAAATAAATTATAATCCAAATTGATCAAAAGATGTTACATTTGTTTTAGACTAAAAAAGTTACAATAAAAATGACATTAGAAATGGTTTTTTATCTTCAACATTTCTATCTAAACATCAATTATAAGAAGGGAAGCGTAAATCTATCAAAATCTATTTTATTCTAACCTATGGTTAAGCTCTCCTCAATGTAATTTAATCATGTAAATATTAATTATATGAATTGACTAAATTTGTATTCATATAATAAATCTAAAAAAAAAACATCAACCTTATTTTTGGATTGCAATTTATTTTTAAAATTCTAATTATAAAATGGTATCCTATATCATATTAGTGAATTATATATAATTCAAAATGAAAATAAATATAAAATAACATGGATAGCTCATTTTAATAAAATTTAAAGACAATTAAAATTTTAAAATACCCTTGTGGTGTTATAAAAACATTTGTTTTAACCAAACCTTAAGTCAAATGTTGTTAAACACATTATTAATTATAATATCTATAATTCAAAAACGATTAAAAATGATAAAAGGTACATGTTGTCATTATAAATTCCCTATACCAAAATATTTAATTTTTAACTTCAAACAACTCAAAACTTTTATAAGTCCCTATGTTGTTGCCTTCATTTTGAAGGTTTATTTGTAGAGTATATACGGAAATAATGAAAAAAATCCTTGATTGCTTGATTCATAATTTTAGGGCATAAGGAATAAGTGATAAATGGGTTTTGAACATTCATAAGTCAATTAATGTAACAAACATGTAGGTTAATAAGAGAGATTTATCACTTTATCATAATTACAATAAATAATGAAAGGATTCTTATATTTTATTGTCAAGAATTTTCCACTAAAGTTTAAAAAAGAATCCCATCTTGTTTTAGCTGAGTCCTCTAAAAGTTATATGTTTAATCAAATCATGAATTACCATATTTGAAAATTAATTATACCACCCTAAATTTTATTGAAGTTCATAAAATATTTTAAACTCAAATTCAATTTATATAATTTCAAAACACACTCTCAAAGCATTGGAGTATTGCAGGGATTTAAAAGGATTTATAAGTGAAGATAAGATTCAAATCAACCAATTTATTTGGGTAATTGTGGATTTAGAGATAATAAAATTTCGATATCCTACATTTTTATCTTCTTTCAATCATTGCATCATCTTCAATTAAATCAAAGATAGGTGTTAATAGTAATTTTAATGAATTTAATGATTATAACGAACTATAAAAATATTTGGTATCAAAATGGAATGTAAAGATAAGTGTTAATAGTAATTTTAATGAATTTAATGATTATAATGAACTATAAAAATCTTTGTTATCAAAATGAAATGTAAAGATATCCAACCATAAACAATAGAATTAAAATATATAAGATTTTTATGAGGATCTCAAAGAAGATGAAAGATACCATACACTTAGGTTTTATGATAATAATTTTTTATTTGATTCATGGAACATAGATATAAATTATAAGTCAATTCAAAGTGTACAAAGATACAAATTAGTAAAAATCATAGTCACCAATTATTTTTAATATCCTAAATATAATATCTTGGAATATATAGCATTATGATAAAATCATAGATTGGTAAAGAATGCAGAGGGTAGAATTGTTTAATAACTCAAACTTAAGAGTATTTTCAATCTATTTTTATATAACATTATTAAACATGTATAAACATTGAATGACTATTCATATTTTAATATATGATGTTTAAACATTAGTGCAAGTGCAAAGAAGGTAACCAATTAAAGTCAAACTTTACTTTTGTGATTCATAGTTAGACACTCAAACTCTTGACATAGAATAATACACTATATATACTTGAAATCATACATATATATTCATTGAAATAATATTAAAAACTTTAAAAATTAATTCACACTCCCTCACTCTTACATACACACTTGCATTTATGGGATTCTTACATTACATGGAGATAACACAAACCCTCATACAGTCCATTCACAACTCTTTATTCTGACCCATATTATCCTTTGCATTCTCCCTAGAATTTTTTTAATATTATGCCCAAAAAAATATTCAACCTCTTCTTAGAAAAGCTTTTATCTAACATTAATTCACTCATTTTCCAAAAGTCTATATATATATATATATATATATATATATATATATATATATATATATATATATATATATATATATATATATATATATATATATATATATATATATATATATATATATATATATATATATATATATATATATATATACCTATGAATCTTCTTTTTACCTCAATCATTTTCTTGTCTAATTTTATCATTGAATTTATCTCCTTTAAAAAATAACTAAACATACCCTCTATAATAAAGTTCCTTGGTGTATAACATGTCTTCAGTTTGGTAATTGATACAAACATTCCTTACATCATAACATGCATGCCACATGAGTAGTCATAAAAATCTACAAACATAGGATTGAACAAAAGTTGTATCCTTTCACTAACACACCCAGAAATAAATGTATGAAAGTTAATTTAAACCTCATTAACTAATATATTCATTATGTAACCATGGAAAAAAACTAATAAATGAAATCAATCACACAATCACACCATCAACCTATTTTGGTTTCATTCAATATTGCATGAAACCTTAGATGTTCTTGCATCAAGCATAAATCTAAATGTAAAGGTTGAATTGATTGAAACTAATTGAAAGTAACATATGATAATTATATTAAGTATAAATATTAATGAAATACTTAGATTTTATAGTTTTTAGTTGATTTTAACAAGTTTCTAATATTTAAAGACATGATAAAATGTGTATGTGATAACTTGGGTTTAGAAATAAGTATGTGGTTGTGTCTAGACAATTTCACACTCCTTGGATAGTTATAATGTGAAATTTTGTTTATTGACTCGAGATTTATCCATTGTGAAAGTGACATAACTATAATTTATTTTACACCTATGCATGTGTCTATTGAGAGGAATGAGATATTTTAATTATGTTAATAGCATGCAAAATCCATTATTTTCCTTCTCCTTTCCTTTGAAACACTAGGTGTACTTGTGAGAGCTAAAAACCTGAAAATGGAGGGGCGGGGGGGGGAGAGAAGTATAATAGGTTTAGCTAACCCTAGTCATCCCCATTGATAAATGATTGCTACCTTAGTATATAGAAACTTTGAGGATGGAATCAATGCACATGTATTTCTCTCACGTAGTGTGATTTTCTAATTTTTATCCTTTGCTTATTGTATATAGCTAGTAATTTAGATTTGATACTTGATATTTTTAACTCTTTAATTGATTTATAATGTTTCAAACTTTTCTTATGATTGATCTTAGTTATTTATATTAAATTTTGGAATAATAGGGAAGATTTTCTCAATGTGAAATAATGAAGTAGAAAGATTCTAGATAGATATCTAGTCCCTTTTAAATGGGGAATTGATTTTTTTATAGTGATCCTTTTGAATAATTTTCTTTAACCTATTTTTAAAATTTGCAATATGGCCCATATGGATATTTCCAATATTTTAATCTATCCATTAAAATATGTTTGGAATAGTTTGCACTAGGTGGATAGGTAAATGGAAGTGTAATTATCTACATAATGTAGACCTATCCCAAAAAATAAGGAACCACTAGCATGTTGACAAGAGAAGTTCAAGAGTGATATAAGGTAGTTTAAGCAATGAACTAGGAATTCATGTGTAGTAGTGATGGAAAATAGAGGAGTCAAGATTATAAGTTTAGATAAATTACTATAAGAATGATAAATAAGATTCATATATTTGAGTGTAAGTTAAGTGGTTCAAGATATGTCAAGAATTAACATTTTCAAGTACCTATGACTATATTTAGACATCTAAATTTCCCTCCCCCCTTTATTCAATTAATTAAATTTATATACTATAGGATAAAATAAAACTTGAGTGTGTATAACACACTTTGACTATTTATATTAAATTCCAATTTTGTATGGCACTCAATTTAGTAAAACTTGATGCAACATCTGAAATAGTTACTATGCATATTTTAAATCTTAAAAACTAAAATTTAAAATTATAAAATTGAAAAGAGAGTAAGGAAGGAGTATAGTTGTAGGAATATGAAACCATGTTGCCTTATAAATTATAAAATATAATCAAGCATTGGATAAATGCAACCCCTTGTGAAAGTACTTTGAGAGATGTTTCCTCATGTTAAACCATTAGCGAATTGAGAGTGATCAAGTCCAAATTTTTAATAACTAATCAAGCCATTGAGTTGGAAATAAACATGCTCCAACTCTCATGAATGGGTAAAATTACCAAATATACTAAACCTAAATTAAGATAAAACCATGATGGGTTCACTAGAATACATGCCAAATTTATTTGAGTGTCACTATACTTGAATGTGCATTAACCCTAAAATACCGTATAACCTCACAATGGGTTTTATATAAGTAGGTTCAAGGTTGTTAAGTGTCTCTAGACTTGAATGTACATTACTAATAACATAAAAAAGCATACATCTATACATGGATTTATATCTTATTTATAGGTTGAAAGATAATAAAAAATATTCATTACCCCATCATGACCACCATGCTAATAATTTTTAAGTGAAATAATAGCTATTTTCCATTGAATATATAAATTATATTTTAGTACATATGTGCATGAACCAGTATCATGCCTTATGAAAAATGTATATACATGCATTAACCAACATCATGATTTTTTTAAATTTTAAATATGTATATATGAATGAACCAACATGTTGAGATTTTTAATTTTAAGAATGTATACATGTGCATGAACAAAAATCATGCCCATAAATTTGTCCTAAGTGATATATAATTCCATGCATATATATGTTAAACTATAAATGTATGTTAAACATATAATTTGTGTCCCTGTATATGTATTTTATATTCCCATATATATGCATTTAAGTGCGTATAATTTTTTTATCAAGTATATGTAAATTGAGTGTATATGCATGCCACATGTCTCCATAATCTATATCAATGTTCCAATATATGTTATTTTTTTATTTTTAAATTTATTTACATGTTTTAAACTTGAATTCATTCATAAAATATACTCTTTTACTCATAGAGGATTTAATATCTAAGGTAAAACCACTATAATGGCCCCTATTTAGATGAGGGATATATCCTACAAATCTCTCATATCAAAATGAGAGTATGTCATATTATGTGATATATATAAAATCCTATCACATGAAACATATGTATTTTGAGGCATAAAAGTGTCATGTATAGATATATATAGCAATGAGGCACATAGTAACATGACTAATTTATAAGAAAATTCATTAAAAGTTCATGTTATGGATCATGACACCATTAATCAAGCACAACATGTAATTCCATGAAATGTCACACATAATTCCATGGGATGCATACAAGGGGCATGAACATGTCATAACAAAAAAGGTTAAGGGACAAACACAAAGGACATAAATATGTCACATGCACAAGGCCAAATGGACACATAAAATAAGAAAAAAATTCCTAGCATATCATGTAATAAAAGTTTCAACATCAGAAGAGAATAAAGTGAAAGCTTGTCTACACCATCCATATATATTAATGTCATGTCATATAAAAGTATCATATCCATGTAGCATAATGTAAGATATGAGTAACTATAATGACACTTGTAAGATATGTATCTCAACATGATATAAAATTTATAGATATATATAGCATGTGATAATGTAGCCTATATAATATTCCCCCACCATGGGCATGGACACTGGGTAGAAGGGATTCCAACATCCAATAATATATGTATAATATGTATGTCCTACATCAGACTCATATGCTTTGTGAAATGCATGTGCGTGAACAAGAATTTGGTATCGACAAAACTTTTGATAAGTAACATATGTAAATAGGTAAACTATAAATTCATGTGATGCTCAAGTCTTGAATTTTATTTTTTGTCAATATTTTGATTTTATTTTTATTTTTTGAAATATTTATATTTGATTAAATTTATTAATTTTTTATTTTTTGATAAATATGCAAGGGCAAGTAGAAAGAATTCTAAAATACAATAATGATAGGGATCCAAACAATCTTCAATATGTGTAAATTCATAATGTATATTCTATGTGATAAAAAGAACAAGGGCCACATATAATAGGCACAAATATGTCACAAAAAATAAGTCCAAGGGCTAGACACAAAGGACATAAATATGTCACATAAAATATGGCTAAGATCCACAGACAATGGACATAAATATGCCACAAATAAGGCCAAGGAACCACACATAAATAGAAAATTAAAAACTAGCATATCATTTAAGAGATTAATAAAATCCATGTAGCATAGAACAAGTAAATATTAGATTATACCATCCATTATTATCAATGTCACATCATATTATTATAACATATCCATGCAACACTATGAAATATTTGAGTAACTAGAAATACATGGGTAATTAATCTAGATAACTCAACAAGGTAGACAGATCACATGAACATATAATTTGTGATAGTGAAACATATAGAATGATATGCCCCAACTATTGGACATGGTCATTGCATAGAGTAAATTCCAACATATATGTCCATGTGTAACTTGTATGTCCTACAATGAATTCATATACCATGAAATGCATGTGTGTGTGAAAATATTATTCCATCTACCAAATGTGATAAATAATATATGTAAATAGTAAAATCTAGTAATCATGTCATGCTTAGGTCCTAATTTTTTACTTGAAGTTTTCTAATGTTTTTTGTATTTTATCAAATTATTTTATTTCTTATAATTTTTAAATATGTGAAATTCACCCTCATAAATTTGTGAGTATGTCATCCTAGTTTCGATTAAATTCAATATATTTTATCTTTTCCTTGAGATTATGTAATCACATTTCCTCTTCTTCCATTTAATATTATGTGCTTATTTCCATATTTTAATATTCTGTACTTTAGTTAGTCCTAATTCCATTATATTGAATATGGATTGTATTTTACTTATGTAAGGAAATACATTGATATGTTTTATTCATTCTGGCATGCATCAGGTATAACCATTCCAATCCCAACATGAATGCCAACTAGGTGATAGAATGTGTCACCCATATGCATGTATAGATTAAATTTAAACCATAATTATCAAATAATCCTCCAAGATCAAAGTTGGAATAGTGAATGCATTAAATCTTGAACAAAGCAATAAGGTAAAATGAGAAAGTTGATGTTAGAGATAAATCAAGAATGAAAAACTACACAAATCCTCCATGTATTCAAATTTACTATTGGTGTGAAAGTAGGAGAGATGAAAAGTAATTTCCCCTAGAATAGTGTTAAAAGATCCTATAATAGGCAAGTAACTCCCATACCTAGAATAGGTGTTCAAAGAGTAAATCCTACCAACTAGATAATAATGATGGTCAAGTGTAAATCCATATGACAAATGACACCTAAAAAATCTAAACCACATGTGTAGGAATAATCCAAATAAAATAAATAAATAAAAATTAATAATCTACACTAGCAATAATAAATTGGTATATTAATATTTCAAAGAATTGTACCACAATGCAGATTGAATGTGTCTTTAATGTTGAATCAAAAGTGTCATAATAATGCATCACTATATACATTGGAAGTTAGTTTTCATCAAACTAAATTTTTTCAATAATGACCTTCAATATATGTTTTAATATAGTAAAAAATAATTTTTGTGGGAACTTATAAACTTTGTGTGTTTCATTTATGTGTTTTGTTTTATTAGAACCTAGTGGTAAGTGTTCATGTTAATCCTATGTCAATTTTATGGTGTTCATTTTTATATATTTAAATATTATTTTTTAATGTGTTATAATGATATGTGTCAATTCTTGTGGTTCTATGATAATCAAATATGATTCTCCTTGGTGTGAAATGTCTGATGAATCAATGCCTAGTAGATGGAAATGTGGTGAGATTATCATTAAGTAATATTATTAATATTGTTCTTAATTTATCTTGAATACTTGTTACTTGTAATGTTAGTCTTTCTTTGGTATTTAACATCTCCACATTACTTACTAAAATGTATGATTTCTTTTTTTTCCAATTCATGTTTTAATTTTGTGTTACCAGTTCCTAGTGTGAGACAATATTGTAACAATTATTTGAATTTTTAATGTAATGATGATCTATCATTATTGCCTTTCTTTTGCCCACAAAGTATTGTAACTGAATAATAATTTATGACTTATCCATTTGCATTGTATATGAATTATCTTAGTATTATCTAAATCCAATAGGTATGAATAGAGTGTGAGATGAATATTCATCTAAAGGATTTAAATTTAGTTTATGTAGTTGATCATCTATCATATCTACCATGTTGATATCATCATCATCATCAAAGTGTTAATAATCTATGACTGCCATTTTAAATTTCTAAATTCAACAATAAAGGAAGATCAAAAATAGGTTCTAACTCCTCTATATTAGCTTTTGGTTCATGTTGTATTATTTATTTGTATTTTATTCTTGGTTCCTTTCCAATTTCACTACTTAATTTTCCCACCTCATATGTATGCTTCTAATACTTTGGTCAAACACTATGATAAATTTACACAAAATAATAATATATTAACATTCAATAATATTGCTTACAAATATATAAGCATATAATTTCCTTGAAATAAAGAGTTGTGCCTTATACCACAATCCCACAAATCTTGCAACGAACACTATTAATGGGAGTTTTTGAAACAACACTCTAGAGACACAATTTTCAAATGAATGTTAACTTAGGAATATTTATAACATATCCACTCCCTCATGCCTTAGTGTGAACATGGGCGGACAAAAAAACTAAATGACTAAGCAACATTCTGATCCCAAGCTTTCACATGGTCTTGACACTCACATTGACTATGGGGACTATATCTACCATAAATAGGTACCCATCAACCTATTCATGTGAAAAAATCAACCTTACTAGTAAATCTGTGTGTGTGTGTGTGTGTGTGTGTGTGTGTGTGTGTGTGTGTGTGTGTGTGTGTGTGTGTGTGTGTGTGTGTGTGTGTGTGTGTGTGTGAATTGATCATAAATAAGGATCCATCAACATATTCATGTGAGCATAGAAACCTTACCAATCAAGATATGTGTATGTGCGTGTGTGTGTGTTTATGGTGTATTTTAATTAGTGAAATGCCATTGATGGAATGAGAATGTGGAGATACATACCATAGGATCTATAGTAGGAAATGATCTTGATATCTTGATTGGTAATCTTGATATGTTCACATAATTTTTATTTTTTTATTTTTTTTATTTTTTTAATTTTGTGTGTGTATGTGTGTGTGCACGCACGCACATGTGTTTGTGTTTGTGTGTGTGTGTGTGTGTGTGTGTGTGTGTGTGTGTGTGTGTGTGTGTGTGTGTGTGTGTGTGTGTGTGTGTGTGTGTGTGTGTGTGTGTGTGTGTGTGTGTGTGTGTGTGTGTGTGTGTGTGTGTGTGTGTGTGTGTGTGTGTGTGTGTGTGTGTGTCTGTGTGTGTGTGCGCGCGCGCGTGCGCATGTGTGTGTGTGTGGACTAAATCCTCCTTGTCACATTTTCAGCCTTTACTATGGATCATTGCCATTTTATTTTAGACATCATATATAACTTCCACTTCCACTAGAAGTTTCCATTAGCTTTAGTCAGGTTGGCTCAGACTTTAATTATCATTAAAATAATTGGATGTTGGTTTTGATTGATAATGCATCCATTACAAAGTGAAAATCATCAATCATGTTCTATATAGATTGACTACACACATGAACATACCAAATTGACTATAAACACTGACTCTAACATGAATTATAATATGTAGTCCATTATAACATGTCATTGGATGTGTGCTATTTTTTATTTGGTTAATAATATATTTACTATATATATGTATTATATGAAAACAAAATCTTATAAATATTGATACTATGATATACTAGACATATCACAAGTGGTTCTTAAAATTTCACTTACCATGTTCAAGTAGTATAAGAAGTTAATCATTTATAGTAATAATATTTTTATGTTGATGATGATACCTTAAATTAATGATGCACTTGTATCACAAATTCATACCACATTCCACTAAACAATTAAAAACACACAATAATTAACCAAAATGCTAAGAAATTACTAAACTAACTTTTAACGACCTAAATAAGTTATACACACTAAAAATTAAATAAAATTAATGATTTGATCTCATAACTATGCCTATTTAATGATTATCTATACCACAAAAAATTATAGAATACATGAGATCAAGTAGAATATACATGAAATAATGGATAGAAGACACATTATGTCCAAATCATTCCCTTATAATAGACCAATTATTATTAAACAAAATAAAGATGGAATATATAGGTTTTGTATCAATTACATATATTTTAATAAGATCACATTATATATTAGTTATCCTATTCAAAATATTGAGGGCCTACTAAACCAGTTTTTAAGTGCCAAAGTATTCACCAAAATCTATTTTAGATATGGGTATCATCATAATCTTGTTAAACTTACAAACATCAAGAAAGAATTAAAATCAAAGAAATATTTGTTTGGGTGGTTATTTATATCATTAATCTTAACTAATTCCCCTATGAAATTTATTTCAATGATTAGGGATGTCTTTATACTTACACTATTTCATTTAATGTTATCTATATTAATGTCATCTTAATATTTTTAAAAATATGGGTTGAATAGATATTCAATATTGAACAAGTTTTTCATAATTTTTGTCATCATAATTTATATGTTAACATGTAAATTTTTCATTTTTCCATGCATGAGATATATTATAAGGGATAAATTTTATATGCATAAGGTTTTTATGTGGACCTAACTAAGATTCAAGTCATCTAAGAATAATATACACTAAATTATGTCATAGAGTTTCATAGATTCTTCGGATAATAAATATTCTATAGGATGTTTGTACTTGGTTTTTCTCATAATACTAATCCTATAAACCAAGTTATCAATGGTGTAAATAAAAAAAATCATCTTATTAAGTATACAATTGAAATAATTTGAAGAACTCAAATACAAATTTTTTTTTGGATAATAATTATGTTACTTAACTTTCAAAAATTATTTGAAATAGATATTAATGTATTCGATTTTGAACATAGATAAATTCTCACTCAACATGGTCACCCAGTTTGTCACCACAATGAAACATTCACTACACTAGTAAAATGTTATCCCAGATATGCCTATCGTAATTATGCCATTATAAAATCATATAAGTATTAGAAACATTAAATATATGGGAAATAAATGATAATCTAGATTGATCAAAATATGTTACATTTATTTTAGACTAAAAAGTTACAACAAGAATGACATTAGAAATGGTTTTTTATCTTCAACATTTATATCTAAACATCAATCATAAGAAGGGAAGTGTAAATCTATCAAAATCCTATTTATTCTAACCTATGTTTTAAGCTCTCCTTAATGTAACTTAATCATGTAAATATTAATTATATAAATTGACTAGATTTGTAGTCATATAATACCAAAAAAAAAAAAAGATAACATCAAACCTTTTTTTTTTAAAATTGAAATTTACATTAAAAATTTTATACGTAAAATGGTATCCTATATCATATTAGGAAATTATGTATATTTAAAAACAAAAATATATCTAAAATAATGTGGATACCTCATTTTAATAAATTTCAAGGACATTTTAAATTTTCAAATAACCTTGTAGTGTTATAAAAACATTTGTTTTGACCAAACCTTAAGTCAAATGTTGTCAAACACATTATTAATTATAACATCTGTAATTCAAAAAACATTAAAAATGATAAAAGGTACATGTTTTCATTATAAATTCCCTATACCAAAATATTTAATGTTTAACTTCAAAACACTCAAAAAATTTATAAGTCCCTATGTTATTGCCTTCATTATGAAGGTTTATTTGTAGAGTATATATGAAAATAATGAAAAAAATCTTTGATTGCTTAATTCATAATTTTAGGGCATAAGGAATAAGTGATAAATGGGTATTGAACATTTATAGGTCAATTAATGTGACAAACATTAAGGTTAAGAAGAGAGATTTATCACTTTATTATAATTATAATAAATATTAAAAAGATTTTGATATATTTTTGTCAAGAATTTTCCACTAAAGGGATATATTTGTCACACCTAAAAGCGTAAGTCTAAAAAAGAATCACATCTTGTTTTAGCTTAGTCCTTTAAAATTTATATGTTTTATCAAAACATGGAATTACCATGTTTGAAAATTAATTTTACCACCCTAAATTTTATTGAAGTTCATACAATATTTTAAACTCAAATTCAATTGATACAACTTCAAAAAACACTCTCAAAGCATTGGAGGGATTTAAAAGTATTTATAGGTGAAGATAAGCTTCAAATCAACCAATTTATTTGGGCAATTGTGGATTTAAAGATAATAAAATTTTGATATCCCACATTTGTATCTTCTTTCAATCATCATATCATCTTCTAGTAAACCGAATATAGGTGTTAATAGTAATTTTAATGAATTTAATGATTATAATGAACTATAAAAATCCTTGGTATCAAAATGGAATGTAAATATATCCTACCATAAATAATAAAATTAAAATATATAGGATCTTTATGAGGATGTCAACGAATAGAAAAGATGCCATATACTTAGGTTTTACGATAATAATTTTCTCTTTGATTCATGGAACAAAGATAGAAATTATAGGTCAATTCAAAGTGTGAAAGGATAAAACTTATAAAAAATCACATTCACCAATTATTTCTAATATCGTAAATATAATATCTTGTAAAATATAGCACTATGATGAAATCATAAATTGATAAAGAATGCAGAGGGTAGATTTTATTAAAACCTCAAACCTCAGAGTATTTTAAATCTATTTTTATTTAACATTATTAAATTGGTATAAACATTGAATGACTATTAATATTGTAATATATGATGTTTAAACATTAGTGCAAGTGCAAATAGGGTAACCAATTAAGGTCAAACTCTACTTTTGTGATTCATGGTTAAACACTCAAACTCTTGACACATAGAATAATACACTATATATACTCGCAATCATACAGATATATTCATTTAAATAATAGTAAAAACTTTAAAAATTAATTCACACTCTCTCACTCTCACATACACACTTGCATTTATGGGATTCTTATATTACATGGAGATAACACAAACCCTCATACAATCCATTCACAACTCTTTATTCTGACCCATATTATCCTTTGCATTCTCCATATAAATTTCTTAATATTATGCCCAAAAAAAATTCAAACTCTTCTTATAAGAGTGTTTATCTAACATTACTTCACCTTCCATCAGCATTTCATCTACCAAAAGTCTTGTGTGTGTGTGTGTGTGTGTGTGTGTGTGTGTGTGTGTGTGTGTGTTCTTGACCTATGAATCTTCTTTTTACCTCAATAATTTTCTTGGCTATGTGTATCATTGAATTTATCTTATTTAAAAAATAAATAAACATACCCTCTCTAATAAAATTCCTTGGTCCATAACATGTCTTCAACATGGGAATTGATACAAAAATTCTTTACATCATAACATACATGCCACATGAGTAGTCATAAAAATATACAAACATAGGATTGAACAAAAGTTGTATCCTTTCACTAACACACCCAAAAATAAATGTATGCACGTTTATTTAAACCTCATGAAGTAAAATATTCATTGTGTAACCATGGAAAAAAACTAACAAATGAAATAAATCACACCATCACCCTATTTTGGTTTCATTCAATATTACATGAAACCTTAGATGTTCCTACATCAAACATAAATCTAAATTTAAAGGTTGAATTGATTGAAATTAATTAAAAATAACATATGATAATTATATTAAGTACAAATAATAATGACATACTTAGAATTTCTAGTTTTTAGTTGATCTTAACAAGTGTCTAATATTTAAAGACATGATAAAACATGTATGTGATAGCTTGGGTCTGGAAACAAAGTATATAGTTGTGTCTAAAAAATTTTGCACTCCTTGGATAGCTATAATATGAAATTTTATTTATTGACTTGAGATTTGTCCATTGTATAATGGGTTTAGCTAACCCTAGTCACCCCCATTGATAATTGATTTCTACCTAAGTATATAGATACTTTGAAGATGGAATCAATCCACATGTATTTCTCCCACTTAGTGTGATTTTTTTAATTTTTATCCTTCACTTATTGTATATAGCTATTAATTTAGATTTGATACTTGATAATGTTAACTCTTTACTTGATTTATAATGTTTCAAACTTGTCTTACGATTGATATTAGTTGTTTATATTAAAATTAGGAATAATTGGGAAGATATTCTCAATGTGAAATAATGTAATAGAAAGATTCCAAATAGATATCTAGTCCCTTTTAAATGAGGAATTGATTTTTTATAGTGATCCTTTTGAATAATTTTCTTTAACCTATTTTTTAAATTTACAAGATGGCCCATATGGATATTTCCAATATTTGAATCTATCCCTTAAAATATGTTTGGAATAGGTTACACTAGGTGGATAGGTCCATGGAAGTGTACTTATCTACATAATGTGGACCTATCCAAAAAAATAAGGAACCACTGGAATGTTGACAAGAGTAGTTCAAGAGTGATATAAGGTAGTTTAAGAAATGAACTAGTAATTCATGTGTAGTAGTGATGGAAAATAGAGGAGTCAATCTTATAAGTTTAGATAAATTACTAGAAGAATGATAAATAAGATTCATATATTTGAGTGTAAGTTAAGTGGTTCAATAAATGTCAAGAATTAACATTTTCAAGTACCTATGACTATATTTAGACATCTAAATTTCCCTCCCCCATTTATTCAGTTAATGAAATTTATAAACTGTAGGAGAAAATAAAACTTGAGTGTGTATAACACACTTTGCCTATTTATATTAAATTCCAATTGTGTATGGCAATCAATTTACTAAACCTTGCAACAACATCTTAAGTAGTTACTATACATATTTAAAATCTAAAAAAACTAAAATTTAAACTTATGAAATTGAAAGGAGAGTAAGGAAGGAGTATAGTTGTAGGAAGATGAAACCATGTTACCTTATAACTTATAAAATACAATTAAGCATTGGATGAATGAAACCCCTTGTCAAATAAATTTGAGACATGTTTCCTCATGTTAAACCATTAGCGAATTGAGAGTGATCAAGTCAAAAAATTTAATAACTAATCAAGCCATTGATTTGGAAATAAGCATGCTCTAACTCTCATAAATGGGGAAAATTACTGAATTTACTAAACCCAAGTTAAGATAGAACCATGATGGGTTCACTAGAATACATGCCAAAGTTGTTTGAGTGTCACTATACTTGAATGTTCATTACCCCTAAAAGAAGGTAGAAATAAAAAATGGGTTTTATATAAGTAGTTTAAAGGTTGTTAAGTGTCTCTAGACTTGAATGTACATTACTAATAACATAAAAAATCATACAGCTATATATGGATTTATATCCTATTTATAGATTGAAAGATAATAAAAAATATTCATTGCCCCATCATGACCACCATGCCAATAAGTTTTAAGTGAAATAACAACCATTTTCCATTAAATATATAAATTATATTTTAGTACATATGTGCATGAACTAGAATCATGCCTTATGAAAAATGTATCTACATGCATGAACCAACATGATGAGATTTTTAATTTTAAGAATGTATACATGTGCATGAAAAAACATCATGCCCATAAATTTGTCCTAAGTGATATATAATTCCATGCATATATATGTTAAACTATAAATGTATGCTAAACATATAATTTGTGTCCCTATATCTATTTTTTATATTCCCATACATATGCATTTAAGTGCGTATGATTTTTTTTATCAAGTATATGTAAATTGAGTGTATATGCATGCCACATGTCCCCATAATCTATATCAATGTTCCAATATATGTTATGTATTCTATTTTTGAATTTATTTACATGTTTTAAACTTGTATTCTTTTGTAAAATATATGCTTTTACTCATGAAGGATTTAATATCTAAGGTAAACCCACTATAATGACCCCTATTTAGACGAGGGATATATCCTAAAAATCTCTCATATCAAAATAAGAGTATTTCATATTATGTGATAAATATATAATCATGTCACAATATGGAGAATATGTCATATAGGTATGCATGAAACATATGTATTTTAAGGCATACAAGTGTCATGTATAGATAGGTATAGCAAAGACGCACATAGTAACATGACTATATCTATAAAAAAATGCATTAAAAGTTCATGATATGCATCATGACACCAATAATCAAGCACAACATGTAATTCCATGCAATTTCACACATAATACCATGGGATGCATACAAGTGGCATGAACATCTCATAGTAAAAAAGGTTAAGGGCCACACAAAAAGGACATAAATATGTCACATACACTAGGCCAAATGGCCACATAAAATAAGAAGAAAATTCCTAGCCTATCATGTAATAAAAGTTTCAACATTAAAAGAGAATAAAGTGAAAACTTGTCTACACCATCAATATATATCAATGGCATGTCATATAAAAGTAGCATAATGTAATATATGAGTAAATATAAAGACACTTATAAGATATGTATCTCAACAACATATAAAATTAATATAAAATGTGTGTGTGTGTGTGTGTGTGTGTGTGTGTGTGTGTGTGTGTGTGTGTGTGTGTGTGTGTGTGTGTGTGTGAATGTAACCTATATAATATTCCCCCACCATGGGCATGGATGCTGGGTAGAAGGGATTCCAAAATCCAATAATCTATGTATAATGTGTATGTCCTACATCAAAATTATATGCTTTGCAAAATGCACATGCATGAATAATAATTTGGTATCTACAAAACTTTTGATAAGTAACATATGTAAATAGGTAAACTATAAATTCATGTGATGCTCAAGTCTTGAATTTTTTTTTTTGTGAATATTTTTATTTTTTATTAATTTTTGAAATATTTATATTTGATTAAATTTATTAATTTTTTTAGTTTCTAATATATATGCAAGGGCAAGTAGAAAGGATTCTAAAATATAAGAATGAGAGGGATCCAAACAATATTCAATATATGTAAATCTATAGTGTATATTATATATGATAAAAAGATCAAGGGGCATATATAATGGGCCAAAATATGTCACAAAAAATAAGGCCAAGGGCCAGACACAAAGGACATAAATATGTCACAAATAAGGGACATAAATATGTCACATAAAATAGGGCTAAGATCCACACACAAGGGACATAAAGATGTCACAAACAAGGCCAAGGAGCCACACACAAATAGAAAAGTAAAAACTAGACTATCATTTAAGAGATTAATAGCATCCATGTAGTATAAAACAAGTAAATATTAGATTCCACCATCCATTATTATCAATGTCTCATCATATTATTATAATATATCCACGCAACATTGTGAAATATTTGAGTAACTAGACATACATGGGTAAGTAATCTAGATAACTCAACATGGTAGATAGATCACATAAACATATAACTTATGATAGTGAAACATATAGAATGATATGCCCCCACTATTGGACATGGTCACTGCATAGAGGAAATTCCAACATATATTTCCATGTGTAACTTGTATGTCCTACATTGCATTCATATATCATGAAATGCATGTGTGTGTGAAAATAATATGACATCTACCAAACACGTGATAAATAATATATGTAAATAGTAAAATCTAGTAATCATGTCATGCTTGGGTCCTAATTTTTTACTAGAATTTTTCTAATGTTTTATAAATTTTATCAAATTATTTTATTATTTATAATTTTTAAATATGTGAAATTCAGCCTCATAAATTTATGAGTATGTCATCCTAGTTTCGATTGAATTCAATATATTCTATCTTTTCCTTGAGATTATGTAATCACATTTCCTCTTATTCCGTTGAATATTATGTGCTTATTTCCATATTTGAATATTGTGTACTTTAGTTAGTCCTAATGCCATTATATTGAATATGGATTGTATTTTACTTATGTAAGGAAATATATTGATATGTTTTATTCATTATGGCATGCATCAGGTATAACCATTCCAATACTAACATGAATGCCAACTATGTGATATAATTTGTCACCCATATGAATGTATAGATGAAATTTGGACCATAATTATCAAATAATCCTCCAAGATCAAAGCTGCAATAGTGAATGCATTGAATGTTAGGTTATGGAGCTAAAAGCTTCACTGATGTAGACATGGAGGAGGTTGCTGGAGAGTTTGTTGTTGTTGCAGTCACCGACGTCAGTCAGGCCAACTAATGTTTGCAGGGAAGAGATAGGAAGCAACCGACGTCAGTCAGAGATCGGCTGTCATCAGCACCCCCCAGGTAGACAGGGACCAATGGCGGTCGCCTGTGTGGTTTGAACTGTGGATGTTATGGGCAGTTAGCTAACGAACTGAGTGTTTGCATGTTGAGAGCCAATTTTAGACTAAGAGTTACAGATCTAATTATTGTAATTGGATGTCTAATTATTGTTTGGATGAGATCTATATAATATACTCATGGATTCTATTGTAAGGTGTTCTAATTTGAGTTGAGCAAAGTTTGCTTCTTCTATGTGTGAGGTGAGCAAGGGTGTTCCTCCTAGTTCCATAGCAGTACCAAGGTGGGTGCTAGTTTTAGAGAGTCAGCAGGATTCTTCTTGTATGTATGATCTTGGTCATCAGGTGAGCATGGCTACTTTAGGAGATCTACATGGTAAGTAAGATCATTGATCTAAAAGTGTATGTGTGTGCAAGGTCAAGGTTCACAGGTGTGCAGAACCAGATTGATTTTTAGGTGTGCAAGATCAGATAAGATAACAACACAATAGGGAGTAGAATCAGGTGGGATCTACTTAGAGTACAGGTGTGTACTCAGAGCAAAGAGGAAGGCAAAGAAGTTCCTTCCATAAGTAAGATTAGATTGAGGTGCAGGTTGTTGCAGGTTTAGGGGAGATCTACTTGAAGTACATTTGTGTACTTAGAGTGCGTGGAGCACTTGTGGTGTGCATGGAGCATTGGAGAACTAGCAGTAGTGGATACTGGATGGTTGGAGGTGAACACCAACTCTGTGTTTGAGTTGTGTGTTGGGACCTAAGGGAGAGAGCTTTGAGGGAAGATTTACTATTTATGCCCTAGAGGTGTGGGAGCCCTAGAGGTGTGTAAAGAAGAAGAACTGTGGCAGCCTTCTTTGTTGTATTTCCTTCTGAAAGAGTTTTAATACAATTTGTGTATTGTCTCTCATATTCTATGTTATTTCTGGATTCTAGTTACTTGTGTATTCTGGTTAATTTCCGCATATTAAGTTGCTTGGTAATCAATTGTGTGCTTCTATTATATTCATCCCAACAAGTGGTATCAGAGCCTAGTTGTAGGTTCAAGAGCTGATACCAACAAGTGGTATCAGAGCTAAGGTTGTAGGGAGCAGGGTTTGTGTTTGGTTACAAGTCACTCTCAAGGGTTTTTGATTGAGTGGGATTAGAGCAATGGTAGATCAAAGTAAGCTAATAATGGAGGAGTTGAAAAGCACAGGTGGTCACTTACGGTCTTATGGAAAGAAAGAGTAGGTAAAAGAATATTATTGATTGGTAGCAGATCAACATGAAGGAACTAAAGATGCAGATGTTTCAGGTGTTGTTGCACAAGATGCTTTGGGAGGTTTCTTAGATAAAGTTGAATCTTGGTTAATAGATTATGTTGCCTCTTTCCATGCAGCCCCAGGGAGAGGAGTTGGTGAGCCTTGTCAAAGAATTGGCAAAGGGGAAGTCAAGCTAAAATTGCAGGTGGCCAACACATGGGTGTTGAAGGAGGTCATGTAGGTCTCAGGTTTGGAGATGTGGCTAATTTATTTAGAATATTTGGGTGATGAGAGATGCACAAGAACTCTCACAGTGGATGCACTTGAATTAGCTGGTGATAAGAAAACAGGTACTCTTTATCTACTTGTTTATATTACTGATTCTTCTTCTGTTGCAGAGACATGGCTTTGTAGGCTTGGTCACATGAGCAAGAAGGAGATGCATGTTCTTAAGTGGAAGACAGATATATTTGACAAGCTTAAGAACTAGAAAGCCTTGGTGTTCTTAGAGGAGATGATGGACAGAGACTAGTGGATGGGGTTGGATACTTCTGAGCAGGACAGTTTGGACATGGGATTGATTCAAAAGAGCTCATGGGTAAAAAGTCATCAGCCACAGGAAAACATAGGTACTGACATCGGTAGGAAAACTGACGTCGATAGCAGGTAAGATCGACGTCAGTTAGGAGGACCAACGTCGGTAGGGTTGGTAGTCAGGACAGGCACATGGAACCAATGTCAATTGGATGTAGACTGTGTGGTGACCGAGGTCGGTCACTGTAACGAATTTTGGGTGGACAGCAAGCTGTCAATGAGTCTTAAATGCCCATATGGAGGCCTAAAGTGGTAAGTAAGCCTCAAATTCATTGTTCCTCTTCTTTATACTAGTTGTTGACTATAGAGCAGGAAGGATCTAGGAAATAGTGGGAGTGTGGCAGGAATATTATGCAAAACCAAGCAGAGACTTGGTAGGGTTGCCAGTAGGTATGGAAAGCACAGATATAAATGGATACCTTAGTTGAAGAATAGAGAGAATGAACACATGAGATAGAAGACCAAGTCATATGGTCTTGAGGGAGCTGCAGGATAGTGGGATAGGACTGACAGGTGGTACCAGGTGGATGACAAAGCAGGGCTTTAGTCAATGTCAGTATAACCATTGTGTTTATCCTACCAGGGGGATGATGGTCACAACATTATCTTGTTACTGTATGTGGAGGATGAGCTTGGTGTAGGTTCAGACATACAGGGATTTACTGAGCTAAGAGTAAGATTAGTTTAGTGGCATGTCATGAGGAATTAGGAGCAGCGAAATTCTTTAGCATGAGAGACATGGAAGATCACATGTTGATTTTGTCTCCAGTGGGAGCTGATGTGAATCAGGTGTTGGTGAGGTTTAGGATGTAGAGCTAGAACACACTAAGGTTAGATAGTTTAGTGTCTGAAATCACATGAGGTTTGGTATAGACCTGAGTTTGCCCAAGTAGTGGGAGCTGTCAGAGAGTTAGGAGCCAATTCAGGGAAGTGGGTTCTCAGGGATGTGAGAGGGACCAACAGTAGGGATTCATGTTATTCAGGGTTAAGACTTCACTACATGGGTTTGTAGGTTCAAATGTGGCAGGGTACTTGGATGACAGGAGGTGCACCACACATTGTGTGGTGGGTTGTCTTCAGGGATTCATCTTGAAGAGGGATACAAGCCAAGAAATAGATTAGATGGGGTACAGGTATAGGTACAGTGTAGCTATTTATCTCTAAGTGGGAGATTTTTAGGTTGTGGAGCTAAAAGTTTCACTGATGCAGACATGGAGGAGGTTGCTAGAGAGTTTGTTGTTGTCGCAGTCGCCAGCGGCGGTCAGGCCAACCGACATCGGTAGGGAAGAGACAGGAAGTAACCGATGTCAGTCAGAGATCGGCTGGCATTGGCACCCCCCAGGTAGATAGGGACTAACGTCGATCACTTGTGTGGTTTAAACTATGGATGTTATGGGCAATTAGTTAACGAACCGAGTGTTTGCATGTTGAGAGCCAATTTTAGACTAAGAGCTGTGAATCTAATTATTGTAATTGGATGTCTAATTATTGTTTAGATGAGATCTATATAATAGACTCATGGATTGTATTGTAAGGTGTTCTAGTTTGAGTTGAGCAAAGTTTTATTCTTCTATGTGTGAGGTGAGTAAGGGTGTTCCTCCTAGTTCCACAGCAATACCAAGGTGGGTGATGGTTTTGGAGAGTCAGCAGGATTCTTCATGTATGTATGATCTTGGTCATCAGGTGAGCATGGCTACTTTAGAAGATCTACATGGTAAGTAAGATCATTGATCTTTAGGTGTATGTGTGTGCAAGGTCAAGGTTCACATGTGTGCTAAACCAGATTGATTTACAAGTGTGCAAGATCAGATAAGACAACAACACAATAAGGAGCAGAATCAGGTGGGATCTACTTAGAGTACAGGTGTGTACTTAGAGCGAAGAGGAAGGCAAGGAAGTTCCTTCCATAAGTAAGATCAGATTGAGGTGCAAGTTATTGCAGGTTCAAGGGAGATCTACTTGAAGTATGTTTGTGTACTTGGAGTGCGTGGAGCACTTGTGGTGTGCGTGGATTACTGGAGAACTGGCAGTAGTGGATACTAGATGGTTGGAGGTGAACACCAACTCTGTGTTTGAGTTGTGTGTTGGGACCTAAGGGAGAGAGCTTTGAGGGAAGATTTACTGTTTATGCCCTAGAGGTGTGGGAGCCCTAGAGGTGTGTAAGGAAGAAGAACTATGGTAGCCTTCTTTGTTGTATTTCCTTCTGAAAGAGTTTTAATACAAGTTGTGTATTGTCTCTCATATTCTGTGTTATTTTTGGATTCTAGTTACTTGTGTATTCTAGTTAATTTCCGCATATTAATTTTCTTGGTAATCAATTGTGTGCTTCCATTATATTCATCCCAATAAGTGGTATCAAAGCCTGGTTGTAGGTTCAAGAGTTGATACCAATAAGTGGTATCAGAGCTAAGGTTGTAGGAAGTAGGGTTTGTGTTTGGTTACAGGTCACTCTTAAGGGTTTCTGATTGAGTGGGAGTAGAGCAATGGTAGATCAAAGTAAGCTAAGAATGGAGGATTTGAAAAGCATAGATGGTCACTTACGGTCCTATGGAAAGAAAGAGTAGGTAAAAGAATATTGTTGGTTGGTAGCAGATCAGCATGAAGGAACTGAAGATGCAGATGTTGCAGGTGTTGTTGCACAGAATGCTTTGGGAGGTTTCTTGGATAATGTTGAATCTTGGTTAATAGATTATGTTGCCTCTTTCCATATAGCCCCAGGGAGAGGAGCTAGTGATCCTTGTCAAAGAATTGGCAAAGGGGAAGTGAAGCTGAAATTGCAGGCGGCCAACACATGGGTGTTGAAGGAGGTCATGTAGGTCCCAGGTTTGGAGATGTGGCTAATTTCTTTAGAAGAGTTGGGTGATGAGAGATGCACAAGAACTCTCATAGCAGATGCACTTGAATTAGCTGGTGGTAAGAAAATAGGTACTCTTTATCTACTTGTTTATATTACTGATTCTTCTTTTGTTGTAGAGACGTGGCTTCATAGGCTTGGTCATATGAGTAGGAAGGAGATGCATGTTCTTAAGTGGAAGACAGATATATTTAATAAGCTTAAGAATGAGAAAGCCTTGGTGTTCTTGGAGGAGATGATGGATAGAGACCAGTGGATGGGGCTGGATACTTCTAAGCAGGGGAGTTTGGACATGGGATTGATTCAAAAGAGCTAGCAGGTAAAAATTCATCACTCACAAGAAAACACAGGTACCAGCATCGGTAGGAAAACTAACGTCGATAGCAAGTAAGACCAATGTTGGTTGGTTCCATGCGCCTGTCTTGACTACCAACCCTACCAACGTCAGTGTCCTCCTGTTGCCAACGTCGGTTGGATGCAGACTGTGTGGTGATTGAGGTCGATCACTGTAACAAATTTTGGGTGGACAACAAGTTGTCAAGGAGTCTCAAATGCCTATATGGTGGACTGAAGTGGTAATTAAGCCTCAAATTCATTATTCCTCTTCTTTATACTAGTTGCTAACTACAGAGTAGGAAGGATCCAGGAAACAGTTTGGGCGTGGCAGGAATATTATGTAGAACCAAGCAGAGACTTGGTAGGGTTGCTAGTAGGTATGGAAAGCATAGAGATGAATGGATACCTTAGTTGAATAATAGAGAGAACAAACACGTGAGATGGAAGACTAGGTCATATGGTCTTGAGGGAGCTGCAGGATAGTGAGACAGGACTGACAGGTGGTACCAGGTGGATGACAAAGTAGGGATTTAGTCAATGTTAGTATAACCATTGTGTTTGTCTTACCATAGGGATGATGGTCACAAAATTATCCTGTTACTATATGTGGAGGATGAACTTGGTGTAGGTTCAGACATACAAGGTTTTGTTGATTTAAGGGTAAGATTAGTTCAGTGGCATGTCATGAGGAATTAGGAGCAGCAAAATTCTTTGGCATGAGAGACATGGAAGATCACAAGTTGATTTTGTATCTAGTAGGAGCTGATGTGAATCAAGTGTTGGTGAGTTTCAGGATGTAGAGCTAGAGCACACTAAGGGCTAGACAGTTTAGTGTCCGAAATCACATGAGGTCTAGTATAGACCTAAGTTTGCCCAAGCAGTGGGAGCTGTCAGAGAGTTAGGAGCCAATTCAGGGAAGTGGGTTTTCAGGGATGTGAGAGGGACCAGCAGTAGGGATCCACGCTATTCAAGGTTAGGACTTCACTACATGGGTTTGTAGGTTCGGATGTGGCAGGGTACTCAGATGACAGGAGGTGCACCACACGTTGTGTGGTGGGTTGTCTTCAGAGATTCATCTTGAAGAGGGATACAAGCCAGGAAACATATTAGATGAGGTACAGGTATAGGTACAGTGCAACTATTTATCTCCAAGTGGGAGATTGTTAGGTTGTGGAGCTAAAATCTTCACTGATGCAGACATGGAGGAGGTTGTTGGAGAGTTTGCTATTGTTACAATTGTTGGCGTCGTTCAGGCCAACCGACGTTGACAGGGAAGAGAAAGAAAGCAATTGATGTTGATCAGAGATCAGTCGGCGTCAGCACCCCCCAGGTAGACAAGGACCGACGTCGGTCGCTTGTGTGGTTCAAACTACGGATGTTACTGGCAGTTAGCTAACGAACCGAGTGTTTGCATGTTGAGAGCCAATTTTAGACTAAGAGTTGTGGATCTAATTATTGTTTGGATGAGATCTATATAATAAACTCATGGATTGTATTGTAAGGTTTTCTAGTTTGATTTGAGCAAAGTTTGCTTCTTCTATGTGTGAGGTGAGTAAGGGTGTTCCTCCTAATTCCATAGCAGTACCAAGGTGGGTGTTGGTTTTGGAGAGTCAGCAAGATTTTTCATGTATGTATGATCTTGGTCATCAGGTGAGCATGGCTACTTTAGGAGATCTACATGGTAAGTAAGATCATTGATCTGTAGGTGTATGTGTGTGCAAGGTCAAGGTTCACAGGTGTGCAGAACCAGATCGATTTGCAAGTGTGCAAGATCAGATAGGATAGTAACACAATAGGGAGCAAAATCAGGTGGGATCTACTTAGAGTACAGGTGTGTACTCAGAGCAAAGAGGAAGGCAAGGAAGTTCCTTCCATAAGTAAGATCAGATTGAGGTGCAGGTTGTTGCAGGTTCAAGGGAGATCTACTTGAAGTACATTTGTGTACTTGGAGTGCATGGAACACTTGTGGTGTGCGTGGAGCACTGGAGAACTGGCAGTAGTGGATACTGGCTGGTTGGAGGTGAACACCAACTCTATGTTTGAGTTGTGTGTTGGGACCTAAGGGAGAGATCTTTGAGGGAAGATTTACTATTTATGCCCTAGAGGTGTGGGAGCCCTAAAGGTGTGTAAGGAAGAATAACTATGGTAGCCTTCTTTGTTGTATTTCCTTTTGAAAGAGTTTTAATACAAGTTGTGTATTGTCTCTCATATTCTATGTTATTTCTCGATTCTAGTTACTTGTGTATTCTAGTTAATTTCCGCATATTAAGTTGCTTGGTAGTCATTTGTGTGCTTCTGTTATATTCATCCCAACAAGTGGTATCAGAGCCTGGTTGTAGGTTCAAGAGCTGATACCAACATTGAATCTTGAATAAAGTAATAAGGTAAAATGAGAAATTTGATGTTAGAGTTAAATCAAGAATGAAAAACTACAAAAATCCTCCATTTATTAAAATTTATAATAGGTTTGAAAGTAGGAGAGATGAAAAATAACTACCCCTAGAATAGTGTTAAGAGAGCCTATAATAGGCATGCAACTCCCATACCCAGAATAGGTGTTCAAAGAGTAACTCCTACCAACTAGCTAATAATGATGGTCAAGTGTAAATCCATATTAAAAATGACACCTAAACAAGATAAACAACATTTGTAGTAATAATCCAAATAAAATAAATAAACAAAAAATATTAACCTACACTAGCAATAATAAATTGGTATAGTAATATTTCCAAGAAATGTACCACAATGCAGATTGAATGGGTCTTTAATGTTGAATCAAAAGTGTCATAAGAATGCATCACTACATAAATTTGAAGTTAATTTTCATCAAACTCCAATTTTCTAAATAATAACCTTCAATATATGTTTTAATATAGTCAAAAATATTTTTTATGGGAACTTATAAACTTTGTGTGTTTAGTTCTATTAGAACTAGTGGTAAGTGTTCATGTTAATCCTATGTCAATTTGATGGTGTTCATTATTATATATTTGAATATATTTTTTTAATGTGTCAATTCTTGTGGTTCTATGATAATAAAATATGATTCTCTTTGGTGTGAAATGTGTCCCATGAATCAATGTCTAGTAGATGGAAATGTGGTGAGATTATCATAAAGTAATATTGTCAATATTGTTCTTAATTTATCATGAATACTTGTTACTTGTAATGGTGGTCTTGATTTGGTATATAACATCTCCACATTATTTACTGAAATGTATGATTTCTTTTTTTTTCCAATTCATGTTTTAATTTTATATTACTAGTGCCTGGTGTGAGATAATATTGTAACTATTATTTGAATTTTGAATGTAATGATGATCTATCATTATTGCCTTTCCTTTTCCCACAAAGGATTATACCTAAATAATAATTTATGACTTATCCATTTTAATTATATATGACACATATTAGTATTATCTAAATCCAATAGGTGTGAATAAAGTGTGAGATAAATATTCATCTAAAGGATTTACATTTAGTTTGTGTAGTTGATCATCTATCATATCTACCATGTTGATATCATCATCATCAAAGTGTTAATAATCAGTGACTTACATTTTAAATTTATAAATTCAACAATAAAGGAAGATCAAAAATAGGTTCCAACTCTTCTATATTATCTTTTGGTTCATGTTGTATAGTTTATTTGTATTTTATTCTTGGTTCCTTTTCAATTTCATTACTTGATTTTCCCACCTCATATGTATGCATCTAATACTTTGGTTAGAGACTATGAAAAATTTACACACAATAATAATATATTAACATTCAATAATATTTATTATAAATATATAGGCATATAATCTCCTTTAAATAAAGAGTTGTGCCTTATTCCACAATCCCACCAATCTTGCAATGAACACTATTACTAGGAATTTTTGAAACAACACTGTAGAGACAAAATTTTGACATGAATATTAACTTAAGAATATTTATAGCATCCCCACTCCCCCATGCCTTAGTGTGAATATAGGGGAAAAAAAAACTAAATGACTAAGAAACATTCTGATCCTAAGCTTTTACATGGTCTTGACATTCACATTGACTATGGGAACTATATCTACCATAAATAGGTACCCATCAACCTATTCATGTGAAAACATCAACTTTACTAGTAAATGTTTGTGTGTGGGTGTGTTTATTGACCATAAATATGGATCCATCAACATATTCATGTGAACACATAAACCTTACCAATCAAGGTATTTGTGTGTGCATGTATGAGTGTGTGTTTGTGTTGTATTTTAATCATTGAAATGCCATTGATTTAATGAGAATGTCAAGATACATACCATAAGAACTATAGCAGGAAATGTTCTTGACATCTTGATTAGTAATCTTGATATTTTCACACAAATTTGTGTGTGTGTGTGTGTGTGATATATATATATATATATATATATATATATATATATATATATAGGGAGAGAGAGAGAGAGGACTAAATCCTCCTTGTCACATTTTTATCCTTTACTTTGGATCATTGCCACTTTATTTTATACATCATATATAACTTCTACTTCCACTAGAAGTTTCCATTAGCTTTAGT
>JARHVA010003579.1:0-15000 GCA_037957365.1 Torreya grandis
CCTTGCCTTTGCTTGAGTTCAACTTGGGTGCTTTGTTCGTGACTGGCTGATAACCAAAATCATGTTACATTACATAATTAGGGCATATAATTTGAAATTGAAAATATTTGAAATGATTGAAATTGAAATAATAAGGTTTAATAGTACACATATGTATCAATGTAACTATCTTTCCTAATGGCAAGTTGATCTGATAGATGTATCATTGTAAGAATCTGAAACTAAGATTAGGAAAAATATATAAATATATAAAGTTCATGTATCTAAAGATAGAGATGTATTAGAAAGCACATACCCCCAACCTTGGAGAAAAGGTGAGTTATTACCTAGCAATTGAGATTAGCTCAACCATGCAACCCAATCATAGTTATAACCTAGTGAGCATGAATGAACAAAGTCAACTCATACTATCAAACTAATGAGTTTGGATGATGCAACCAAATCCAACCTAAAAACCTATCAATATTGGGAAATGTAATCATATCAACCTTACTAAAAGTGAACCAAACACTACAGTAGATTTGCTTAATACAGTCTATAAAAGTCAATCTTGGTGGGTGATGATAGCCCATGAAAGTGTTTTGAATTATGAAATTGATTTGGATTTTGAAATATTAGGCATAAATTACATAACATATGTACTTTATATATGTATTATGTTAAAATTATGTACAAAAATGTTACTAATGTATATAATTTTGACATAACTGTGACTCAAAATTATAGAATTGTGTGCTTTAGCTAGTTTATAAATTGTGTTAAGTATGGAGAACATGTTTTCAAATCATACCCCCAATAAAAATGGAGAAATTTTAAAATTGAATAAGTGCCAATATGGAGGACATGCTTCCAAAACATGCCCCCACTGAATCTAGGTGTGTCAAATACTGAATAAGTGTGGAGAACATGCTTCAAAAGTATTCTCCCACTGGGTTTATAAATTAATATAAGTTCCAAATATTGAATAATTTTGGAGAACATGTTTATAAAAGCATTCCCCACTAAATCTGAAATTGTGCCAAATGTGAAAAAAGTGTGTAAAATTTGATTCTAAAGCATGTCCCCACTAAATTTGAAACTATGAAAAATGTGAAGACCATACCTCTATGACATTCCCCCATTGATATTTCCCCCTTTGTAGTGATGAATTGATATAAACTAGTAGTTACCTCACCTCAAAAGTATAATACAACTGAATAATCTGTGAATGTAAACATGTAGCATATATAAGAACATGTCTATGTAAATGTAACATTGAAGTGCATAGAACAATGTGATCACATGAAGGATTAAGATGCATGATAAAGATCATGAAAAAATCTAGTTAGTAATAGTACAATCTCAAAAATAAAATAAATCACTCAAATAGGAGCACTCAAACTCATGTCAATGGACAAAGTTCCTAGGAGACTAAAAATAAGGGGCATGTTCAAATGTCACAAGATCAAAGGATAGGATTTCTAGCCCAAAGTTAAACTACCATCCAGAGTTGGATTGCTAAGGAAACAGTGATTAGATGGGGGAAATCCCTTGCGGGGGAAACGCACGGGGTCTCATGGAGGCTAGCGTGGGGAGAATGTCTTATGAAACCTGTGGGGGAGTGTTTGAAGGAGGTTGCCATGGGGAGAAGGGCCAGGTTATGGCTAAAATAGATAGGCATCTTATGCTTGAGTATGTGTGGCATTGTAAATCTTAATCTAAATCACACAGATCTATATGTTTACCTTGGATTTCTATTTTGTGGCTGCCATGCTGACCATTACCCTATTCTGAGTGGATAGGTGATTTCTTTGGTGATATTTTGATTGCCATGGTGGCGATTCCTCTAAGCAGAGGGGGTGATCTCATAGACATTCAAGGGGATGAAATGGGTGGTGGTGGTGGCAGATCTAGGGGTTGTTTTGTTGTGATGATAGTAGATTGGGAGGAGCTTTGTGTCTGTTGAAACCCTAGGTTCAAGGTTGAGGATGATATATTTTAGGGTTGGAGACCAGATATGATTATTTGCCTTTGCCTTCTATTAGAGGGGTTATGACTCATGTAGATGTGCTTCCAGACATCTTTGACGTAGTGTTGATTGTCATGGTGGTGAATCTTCTGAGTTTAGCAGAGGGAGAGAATGGGGAGATGATCAGGTGGACAGATTGGGCAAAGGTAGTGTTGGTTCTAGGGAATGTTTCTTTGAATGCTTAGTTGGGGCTAGGGACTAGGGGATATCATCTACATGGCTCCCTCAAACCCTTCCTTGTGTTTATGTAGCTTTTTAAGGTGAGATCTATTATTGCGTGGAAAATTTGTTAAGGTAATAGGTCCTGGTAAAACTTGGCTTCTTATTTCACGTCATAGAGCCTGGTTTTTGGTTTAGGTTTCAGGTCCTTGTAAAACCTAGGGTGCTTTTACTAGATTATTTTGTTGGTTTTAGGTCCATGTAAAACCTGGTTTAGTTACTATTTTTTGGTGGTTTTGCCTTTCCTGGTGGTTTGTAATGCTTTATCTTTCTTGAACTGTTTTGGGTTTTGGGGTCCCTTCAAAACCTATTTTTACCTTAATCTAAAACATAGTCAAATGTTCATAAAATCAAGAATAACATTAAAATTTCCATAAAGCAAATAATGACATATTTAAATTTCAAAGAAATCACATATAGTCATGGAGGCCACAAACAAAGAAACATATTCAAGTGGTTTAACATGAAAACAATAATAAGGTAAGACACTCAAGGAAGTACATAAATGAAAACATAAACAACAAACATAAATATATCATACTAGTACATGGATAAAATATTTTATAAAACAATGTCATGTGCATAGCATATTAAGTACCTTGTTTAATATATAAGCATAGATAAAGGCATGATTAAGTACATAAGAGATCAAACATAGACCATAAAATGATATAATCTATGTACCAAGATCAAATAAGTGGATTCCCCTAATGTGTATATGACATGAGTAGAGGGAAGACCCAACATATGAAATAGGAATAGATCATGAATATATGTATGCATGTATCGTAATTAAGTAGAATCATAACACACATTTTTATGTATAAGTAACTGATATATCATCCATAAACATGGAACTTGTTGGGTGAATATTTTGTCAACCAGCTAACTGATGAGCAAAATAGGTCTGATCAACCACATCAAGGGAGATTGGTTGGCCAAGTGTGTAGGTTTACCACATCAAAAGGGGACAAATCTCTCTTCTCATCAAGGGGAGGTTCCCTATAAGTATGAAGGGGCTATATACTATAAATATATGCAGAAAATAACACTCAGGGGTAAAATATCACCATCCATCTCTCTTCTTTCAGAGATGATACTCACAGACAAAGGAGAAATCTTGGTGAAGACACTGAAGGTACTTCTCTTCTTTCAGAAGTGGTCTTACAGGAAACAACAAGAGTTCTTTCAAGTAGTGATAAGTGACTGGTAACAAGATACAATAACTAGTAGAATGACATGTAGCACAAAGTCTCCACTTCAGCTGCCCAAAGATTGAAATACGAAAGACAATGAGGGCACAAAGTCATCCCAAGGTCTTTTATTAATAAGCAAAAAATAAAGAAACACACTAAAGGAAATTGTAGACAGCACAAAGTCTTCCCACAGTTGGCTTCAAGGAACCTTCTTGATTATCTCCACTAGCTCTACTTATTTCATTGAATGGACAAGAACATATTTAGAAGACAGACATAAGAGCAGTCTCCTAAATGATACAAGCTATGACAACACAAAGTCTAAAAGTAACTTGATTTCTCATTCAAATAAAGAAAATGATTAACAACCTGAGCTTAAAGTCTCAGTGATATCCTCTCAATTTTGGTAGAGTTTTGATTCTTTTTACCAAAAAAATCTCCTTTCAAAAAGAAGGGGTTTACAATATATCACAGCCCAGAAAAGACTGACACTTTTTTCCTTGGAGAGACCCATGTTACATTCAATGCTTTAAATGCGTCCTCAATTTTGTCAAAAGGACCATGTTGAAATAGGGTAGTTGCCTTAACTATGGTGTGCTAAGTCATCTTGAATGTCTCTTCCTGGGTCTGGGTCATCTTGTCTATTTTCTCGTGTCTACGTAGCTGTCCCTTTTGTTTTTTACTCTAAGGGAGATAAACAGGCCATGTCTTCAATGTTTAAGGGCTAACAAATATATTTTTTAGACTATTACACCTACTATAATAACTAATGCATAGATATTTTGGCCTTTTCCTCTTTTTGTTGTGATTTGATCCCTCGATCTATCTTTTCCCTTTTCTAGTTTTGTCTTTTCTTGGTATTTGAGCTCTCAGGGCTATATCCTTAGCCTTGTTGGCTCTTTTAGCTTCTCCTCTTGATGGTTCTTCCTTTTGGCCTTGGCCATTGAATGTATTTGGGTCCATGCTTAAGCCTATAAAGATCAACAACTATTTTATTTCCATGAATTTGATGTCTTTGGGCCTGTCATCGTTTGAAAGCTAATGGCTAGTTTGTTGCCCTAATTTTGAAAGCTACGAGGATGTCACCATCCTTGGAAATTCCTTCATCATTATTGTTTGATCCTTCTTAAAGGAGAATAATCCATTTGGGGTCTTGAGAAAGGTCTATTTCGGTCGGCAAGAGCCCCCACATGGGTACATGCCCTTCAGGGTCATCCTTCAGGTAGTCTTTAGAGTCCTTTGGATTTGGACAGTCTTTGGGCTCCAACTCCTTCGAAAAAAATGTCTGAAGGAATTCCTTCATAAATTTTGTCTAAAATAAATATTCCTTCACCTTTGCATCTTTCCCGCTTGCTTCCCTTGGGATTCATTCTTTAGTCAGGCTAATTCCTTCAGAAAAAAGTCAGAAGGAATTGCCTTGACAGCTTTGCCACAGAAAATCCTTCTAAAGGAATTCCTTTGCTCATTCAACCTTTAAAATGATCTATCTACTCCTCACTTGCTCTTTGAAAGGGTTGTTTGACCTCCAAGGTTGATTTTTTGAAAATTTGCAAGGGTCGATTTTGGCTGCTAAGTGCCCTCTACAAGGGCACTTGTTGAGCTTTAGGAAGACTCCTTTGAACTTCCCAATTTGAAAAATGGCTAAGTGTTGAGAACTTATTTCTTTCCTATAGAGTCCATAGTTTCACCTACAGAGTCCATAAAAATGAGTTCATAGAATTGAGAAACCAACCTATAGAGTCCATAGATCCCAGTCTATAGAAACAAGTCCATAGAATTAGACCTGCAGAGTCTGTAGAATCTAGTCCTGTAGAGTCCGTAGAAACTAAGCCTACAAAGTTTGTGAAATTGAGTTCATAGAAGTGGGGGAGTCTATAGAAATGAGTCCATCGATTCCTTCCTATAGAGTCCATAGATTTGATCTTGTAGAGTCCATAGTTTTAAGTCTATAGAATTTTACCTACAGAGTTCGTAGATTTCTTCCTGTAGAGTCTATAGAAATGAGCTTGTGGAGTCCATAGAAATGTACCTGTAGAGTCCCTTAGCTAAAAAAGTTTTGAAAAAATAGAGAATTTGAAGGCTCATGATAATTTTTGAGAAGGGAAGGGAGGATTTTTGTCCTGTAGGACCAAAAATGGTTCATACATTGTCCCAAAAATGAGTGACAAACTTTTGGGACAACAACTGGTTCTAGTTGGGGGAACTTCCCTTAGTTAATATTTTGAAACAGCTAAGGGGAGTAGAAACCAGAATCTCTAGTGCCTTGAAGTGTGCCATTGGGCTATGGAGTCATGCCAACCAAAATAAAGGTGCCAAAAATGAAAATGAGTAACACAAAGCACAAAATAGAACTAAAGACTATACAAATATACATATGTATAGGTGAACCTATCTGATACTTCAAGAATTGAAGTGCTCCAAATGCTACCCATTATGAGGTAGAGAAAAGAGTGTGCCATCTTGATACTTCAATAGGAAACTATTTTCACCATTGAGCTCATGGATAGTGAATGGGCCTCTCCATAGGGAATCAAACTTCCCATGTATCCCCTTTGGTTCTCTTCTTTTGTCCCATAAAAGGACTTGATCTCTAACCTAGAAATCCTAGGTTTTTGCTTTCTGGTTGAAGAGATTCTTCCCCAGACTTTGATGTGTAGCAATTTAGTCCACCACCATAGTTCACTGCTCATCCATCTTAGTCAAGCACATGATCCTTTTGTTAATGGATCTTCCATATGTCTAATCTTTGACCACCTTTGATAATTTCAATGCTAGTAACTCTAGGGTGATTGGTATCTCCACATTGAGACCATACAAAAGTTTTAAAGGTGACATACCTATCGCCCTTTTGGGTGTAATTGTATTAACCCATAAAGCATCAACCAATGCTTTATGACATGTCTGTTGGTTGTCATCCACTAGCTTCCTGATAATGGTCACCATGTTCTTATTGCTTGATTCAGCTTGGTCATTCCCTTGTGGGATATAATTAGAGGAGTGGGAGAGGGTAATTACATAATAAAGACAAAATTGAGTGATCTCATGAGAAGAGAAATAGGCAGCATTATCCATCACAATCTTGGTTGGGACCCCAAAACTAGAAATGATGTTCTCCTTAAGGAAATCACATACTACTTTTGAAGTAGTATGTTTGGTTGGAATTGCTTCCACCCATTTTGTGAAGTAATCTATGGATGTGAGGACATAATCATGTCCAACACTTGAATATGGGTTTATAACACCAATGAAATCGATTCCCCATTGCTAAAATGGCTCTTCTATCACCACTAGCTTAAGAGGCAGAGCAGCTAGCTTGGGTCTTCCCATGAACTGTTGGCACAATTCACACCTTTGTACCCATTTATATGCATCCTAGAACAAAGTAGGCTAGTAATACCTAGCTTTAAGAATCTTGTGTGCTATCAAAGGAGTAGAAAAATGTCCTCCATAGGCTAGATTATGGAATGACTTCAAAAGTTGATTCTGCTGCTCTTTATCAATGTAACAAAGGAATACTCCATCAAGGCTCCTCTTATATAGGCCATTGTCCCAGATGACAAAATTGGTAGCTTTTAGTTTGACAGTACTCTTTTCTTTATGAGATAGGTGGGCTAGACACTCACCATAAGTAAGGAAATGGGTAATACTTAAATACCACTCATTCGTGGTGGAGACAAAGAGGATTGTTGGCATGTTTTCCATTTCTGCTTCTTCATGCCCTACTTCTTCTAGTATATTATTAGCCATGAATTGGCATAAGCCTTTTCCATGAACCAGCTTTGTGGGTTTCATGACTAGATCAAATTCTTAGATTTTTGCAATCCAATTCTGCCTTTTAGTTCCAAACTCCTACTAAGTTAGTATGGATTTAATAGTGGTATCAGGAACTAGGGTAGTAATGCATGAATTGAGGATGTAAAAATGGAAATGCTTCACTACCTTTACCACTGCATAGGCATGCTTCTCTAGGTTTGAGTATTTTAGCTCATGAGCTTTGAGAGGATAGCTCATGAAGGATATGGGAGATTCCATACCTTCTTTGTTTTTCTGAACTAGAATTGTTGAAAGCATGTGTTTAGAAGCATAACTATACATGATGAAATCCTTGGTATAATCTAGACAAACTAGAATTGGGGTGTGAGCAATAGCTATCTTGATATCCTAGAATGCCAATTTGCCTTCTTTAGTCTAGCTGTAAGTGGCCTTTCCTTTCATCATATCCACAATATGACGAGTCTTCTCAGCAAACTCAAGGATGAACCTTCATAAAAAATTCACTTTTTTGAAGAAAGAGTGAACTGCAATCTTACTCATGGGCAAAGTAAGCTCCTAGATGGACTTGACTCTGTCTGATTCAATCCTTATGCCTTCTCAGGACATAATGTGTCTGAGAAGATTCCCTTATGTCACTCCAAAGACAAATTTCTTGGGATTTAAAGAAATGCCATTTTGGCAGCAACGTTACAATGCTTGTTGCAAGTGGCACATATGGTTAGGGTGACACTTAGAAAAGACTATTAAATCATCCAAATACACTATAATGAACTTACCCATTTCATCTTTGAAAGCAATGTTCATTGCTCTTTGGAAGGTGTTGCCAACATTTATCAGGGCAAACAGCATTCTCTAGTAGGCAAAGGTGCCCCAAGGTGTGGTGAAGGCAGTCTTATGTTGTTCTGCCTCACCAACTTCAACTTGATTTTATCCTAAGAAGCCATCCAGCATTGATAACATCTCTGAACTAGTCACTATCTGAAGCACTTGATCCATGATGGGCAAAGGATAGTTATCCTTTAAAGATGACTAATTCAAATTCTTAAAGTCCACACAAAGGCAATTTTTTTCATTCTTCTTCCTCATAGGGACTATGTTTGCAATCCATGTGGAATGATGGATTGGGAAAATTATCCTAGAATTCAATATTTTCTATATTTTAGATAGAATATTACCTAATATCTTCAGATTGTACTGTCTAGATTTTTGCTTATAAGGAATTGAATTGCTTTTGAGAGGAATGTCATGGTGGATTTCTTCAAGCTTGAGTGACTTTAAATCATCATAGGAATATGCTAGGACATCCATGTATTGGTGGAGTAGATTAGTAAACTTGAATCTCTCCTCAGGAGTGTAACATTTCCCAATGTTCACCATCTTGGGATCTTCCTTGGTACCCAAATTTATCTGATCAAACTCCTAGGGGGAGCTTGAATTTGTTTGCTACTATTTGATGAATCTGTCATGTTTGTCAAATAGCTTCTTAAGAGAAACCAAGCCTTTTGGGATTTTATTCTATTTTAGCTGTAGGAAATCCTCACCTACGTTTGCACTTGATTCAAGGGCTAGTTCAAGTTTCTAAGGTTCACTACCTTCAAAGTACAACTATTCAAAGCTGTCTTTTTGATCCAAGAAAGCAATGATTTAGTTGTCATTGTTAAACACTTGCCAATGGCTGGCATTATCAAGTATACTTGGTCAAAAGACCAGCTCAATACTATACCTATCTCCTTTGAAGTTTGGGTGAGGAACCAAGAAAGTTGCTAAAATAGTTAGTGTATCAGCTCTATCATTGAATTCCCTAGGTATGGTAGAGACGTTGAAAGCATCAAAGCATTCAAGTTGATCCCAGACTAGATTGCGGTAGTGGCACGGTCTCTCATTCTTAGTTTGATACAAGTTTTTCACCTAATAAACCACTAGTTTAGCATTTCCTTTAGCATGAAGGATCTTGATGCCTTTGTCATGAGCAACCTTCAATCCAAGTAAGATAGATTCATACTTAGCTGTGTTGTTGGTGTTACTAAACTATAACTTGTATGATAAAGGAAACATATCTCCTTGAGGAGATATTAGAACAATTCTGGCACCTAAAATGGTAGAAGAGCAACTTCCATCAAATTCCAAAATCCATACCTCCTCAAACTCTAATTTTTCCTTAGATTCTTCTTCATTTGGAGGGGAAGATTCCTTAGCACTTGTACTGCATTCTACCATCCTTTCAGATGTTGCAGCTGAAGGTATTTTCAAGCTATCACATTTAAGAGTTTTATTAGGTGCTTCATGGACTTCCTCTATGGTTAAGAAATAATTACCCATGCCTAAAGACTCAAATAATATTTGAGCTTTAGGCATTGATGTCTGAGTAGCCATGTATTTCACTTCATTCTCAAGAAACAACCTCTTCATGATGCCTTTGATAGGGATTCTCACCTCAGAGAAGTCCATGCTCAACTTGCCACCAACATCCTTATAGAAATTTTGGCCAAGAAGGACGTCGTATGATGTTGGGATGTCAACCACCAGGATAGTCCTCTTGATTCTTTTGTCTGGGAATGCTACAAATGCAAATTGAGCATCCTTAATTTGTCCCAATAGAGGTACTTGATTTTTTTCCATGGAGAAACATCTCCCAAATGTCTTATTTAGTGTGAGACCAAGGGATTCAACTACTTTGGTAGGAATGACATTGTCTAAAGCTCTAGAATCAATGATGCAATTACTCAATTTGTGACCATTTATCAACAGGGAAACATAGAAAGGCTCTATTTTCCTAGGGGCAGTAGGAGGAATAATGACAAGGTTATTTGGGATAGACATGTTCCTTGGGGGATCATGAGTTACCTTCTTATCTTCTTGTCTTGTTGAGATGGTTTGGTTATTTACACATTGAACCAATTTATCTAACTGATCAGGGTTGGATTGAAAAAATTCAAATTTAGACATTTGGATCTTAGTTTTCTTGACATGGTCAATTATGTCAAATGTCTGAAATGAACTATGAAGAGGGGAAGGGAGTTCATCCTTCTAGTTTTTAGGAGGAGGGGGATTGATCTATGAATTTGAAGTTGAAGGTGAAAGCAAGTTTAGAGCACTTAATTTTTTAGCAATCACCTGGTCCTTAGGCTAGAAAGGTAGGGTGGTTCCCCACTTAGCAATTGAAATTATAGGTTGAGATTGCTCCTCTATCTTTTCTTTATCAGCTTGTTGGGCTAACTAGTTATTAGACCATGTGAAAATACCATATGATCCTATAGCTACTTTACCTTCACTTTTGGGTTCATCTTGATAATTTAAGAAACCAATGTTGGAGTTGTCAGCTGATTCTTCTTGGTCCTCTGTGAAGAGATCAACTTCATTTTCTTGATCAAACTCAAGTTAGAAAGATGAATCATGTTCTATTCCTAGATATCCAACTACTAAGTTGGTTGAAGGTGCTTTAATGGCTAGGTTCCCCTATGGGGGATGAAGATGATTTGCTTGTCATTAATTCTTGGCCGTATTGCCTTGGTATGACTAATTCTAAAACATCCTCCTTGGTGCATCTTTGTATGAAGGATTAGATGACATTACTTAGGCCATTTGGTTTCTAAGAGCAAGTAACTCATTTTCCAACTTCTACACCATTGAATCAATGGTCACTGAAGGTGAGTATTCTAAAGATGAAGAGGATTTACCTTTGTTAGGGTCTCTCCTTATCTTTTCTACTAAGATAAGGTCATCTTCTACCTTAGTATCCAAATCTTGAGTAGCAACAAGGTCTATGTTACCAGCCTATCTCAATAAAAAACTCACTTCAGAAAACTGTGAGTTAATGAAGAAGCATTTGATATTTTCAGGTGTTGGTTGAGCAATGGTAGGAGTTTGGTTCCTTAGATTATCAAACTTTGCAATGAAATCCCTCATAGGCTCATGAGGCTCCTTCATCTATGTGATCTAGGCCATCAAGGCATGTGCATCTTTTATAGGCTTAAACCTAGCTTTGAATTTGGCTTTGAGTGTGTCCCAATCAGTCACTGACTGAGCTTTTAGATGGTAGAACCAATCTACAATAGTGCCTTGTAGTGTCTCCATGAATATCATGATTGCTATGTCTTCATACTCTACACCTATCATGCCACAGACTATGCTGAAGGCTGAAATGTGTTCATTAGGATGAACTTTCCCATCACCAAAGAATTTGGGGAAATTCTTCCTTGAACTATGTGGAAGTTCATGTAGAGGTGGAGTCAGATTTAGTGGACCAAAAGAGTTACACCAGGGGCCTTGAGCTACCATGATTGGATTATGGAAAATGGGGATAATAAATCTGGGTGGAGTATGTATAGGCAAAGTTTTTCTAAAAATAGAAAAAGCATCTCTACCTTGTGTTGGTGACTTAGTACGAGTAGGAGGAACACTCCTAGATCATTAAACTTGAAGTTGTGAATGAAACACATCAAAATTTCCTTGTTGCACCAACTCAAAGATAGGGTCAATAACACCTTAGGCTCTTTAATTTATAGTATAACATGGAGTTGCTAGATTATATAATGGAGATGGATAAGGCTATAATTATAATGGGTAAGACACAGACTAGAGTCGCTAGAGTATATAATGGATAAGGGAAGGAACTGCTCTTCGGTCCCTAGTGGAGTCACCAAAAAAAATTTAGGTGAATATTTTGTCAACTAACTGATGAGCAAAATAGGTCTGATCAACCACAACAAGGGAGATTGGTCAGCTAAGTGTACAGGTTTACCACATCAAAAGGGGACAAATCTCTCTTCTCATCAAGGGTAGATTCCCTATAAGTATGAAGGTGCTATATACTATAAATATATGTAGAAAATAACACTCAAGGGTAGAATATCACCATCCATCTCTCTTCTTTTAGAGATGATGCTCATAGACAAAGGATAAATGTTGGTGAAAACACTAAAGGTACTTTTCTTATTTTAAAAGTGGTCTTATAGGAAACAACGAGAGTTCTTTCAGGTAGTGATAAGTGACTGGTAATAAGATACAATAACTAGTAGAATGAAGTGTAGCACAAAGTATCCACTTCAGCTACCCAAAGAGTGAAATATGAAAGACAATGAGGGCATAAAGTCATTCCAAGGTCTTTTACACATAAATAAAAAATAAAGAAACACACTAAAGGCAATTATAGATAGCATAAAGTCTTCTCATAGTTAGCCTCAGGGAACCTTCTTGATTACCTCCACTAGCTTTGCTTATTTCATTGAATGGACAAGAACATATTCAGAAGACAAACATAAGAATAGTCTCCTAAATGATACAAGCTATGACAGCATAAAGTCTGAAAGTAACTTGCTTTTTCATTCAATCAAAGAAAATGATTAACAATCTAAGCTCAAAGTCTCAGTGATAGCCTCTCAATTTTGGTATAGTTTTGCTTCTTTTTACCAAAAAGATCTCCTTTCAAAAAGAAAAGATTTAAAATATATTACAGCCCAAAAAAGACTGGTGCTTTTTTCCTTGGAGTGACCCATGTTGCATTCAATGCTTTGAATCATCCTCAATTTTGTCAAAAGGACCATGATGAAAATAGGGTGGCTACCTTAACTGTGGCATGCTAAGTCATCTCAAATGTCTCTTCTTAGGTCTAGGTCATCTGGTCCATTTTCTATTATGTCTATGTAGCTATCCCTTTTGTCTTTTACTCCAAGGGATATAAACAAGCCTTGTCTTCAATGTTTAAGGGCTCAAAAATCTACTTTGTAGATTGTTTCACCTACTGGAATAACTACTGCATAGATATTTTGGCCTTTCCCTCTTTTTTCTATGATTTGATCCCTTGGGCTATCTTTTCCCTTCTCTAGTTTTGTCTTTTCTTGGTATTTGAGCTCTCAGGGCTATATCCTCAGCCTTGCTAGCTCTTTCAACTTCTCCTCTCAGTGCTTCTTCCTTTTGGCCTTAGCCATTGAATGTATTTGAGTCCATGCTTAATCCTATAAAGATAAATGGCTATTCCATTGCTATGGATTTGACATCTTCAGGCCCGTCATTGTTTGAAAGCCAACAGCTAGTTTGTTGCCCTGATTTTGATAGCTACGGGGATGTCACCCTCCTTGGTAATTCCTTTGGCATTATTGTTTGATCCTTCCCAAAGGAGAGGAATCCCTTTGGGGTCTTGAGAAAGGCCTATTTTGGTCAGTGAGAGCCCCCACAAGGGTAAATTCCCTTTGGAGTCATCCTTTGGGCAGTCTTCAGAGTCCTTTGGCTTTGGGCAGTCTTTGGGCTCTGACTCCTTCGAACAAAATGTTCGAAGGAATTCGTTTAGAAATTTTGTCTAAAGGAAATATTCCTTCACCTTTGCATCTTTCCCACTTACTTCCCTTAGGCTTCATTCTTCAGTTGGGCCAATTCCTTTGAAAAAAGTTTGAAGGAATTCCTTCAGACTTTTTGTCTGAAGGAATTGCCTTGACAACTTTACCGTGGAAAATCCTTTCAAAGGAATTCCTTTGCTCATTTGGCCTTTGAAACGATCCATCTGATCTTCATTTTCCCTTTGAAAGGGTTATCTAACCTCCAAGGTTACTTTTTAGAAAAGTTGCAAGGGTCAATTTTGGCTGCTAAGTGCCCTCTGCAAGGGCACTTGTCGGGTTTTTAGAAGACTCCTTTGAACTTCCCAATTTGAAAAATGGATAAGTGTTGAGAACCTATTTATATCTTATAGAGTCTATAGTTTCACCTACAGAGTCCATAGAAATGAGTTTTTAGAATTGAGAAACTAACCTGTAAAGTCTGTAGATCCCAATCTGTAGAAACAAGTTCATAGAACTGGACCTGCAGAGTCCGTAGAATCTAGTCCTATAGAGTCTATAGAAAATAAGTCTAAAAAGTCCATAGAACTAAGTTCATAGAATTGGGGGAGTCTATATAAATGAGTCCATAGATTCCTTCTTGTAGAGTCCATAGATTTGATCCTTCAGAGTCCATAGTTTTGAGTTCATAGAATTCTACCTGTGGAGTTTGTAGATTTCTTCCTATAGAGTCCATAGAAATGAGCCTGCAGAGTCTATAGAAACATAGCTATAGAGTCCTTTAGCTTAAAAAGTTTTGAAAAATAGAGAATTTGAAGGCTCATGACAATTTTTGAGAAGGGAAGGGAGGATTTTTGGCCTACAAGACCAAAAATGGTTCATACATTTTCCCAAAAATGAGTGACAGACTTTGGGGACAATAGAACTAACACATAAATGCCAAGGGGCCAATAGATTATGTAGGTACCAGAAATATTTTGAGAGTTTTAAATTTTTATTTTTTTATCTTTTGGTATTTTAAAAATCTTTATAGATGTCTAATCAAGGAAGTCTTCAACATCAAAAGGTTTAATACCACTTATAATATATCTTAAGATTTGTTTATATCAATGTAATTCCACTTCTTCAATGTTTTTATCTTTCTACTCCTCACCTTCCCACCACATCTTAGCTATATCACAAGTTAGGTGAGTGCCTAAATAGGCCTTCCCATCTATGTTACAATCATATAAGGTAAAATGACCTCTCATAGTTTCCAATAAAAATTCTATGTACCATTAATGGTAGGAAGGTGTAGTCTGATAAAATCCTTCACTAAATCTCTAGGCATATGTCTAAGAAGAGATTCTAAATATCACCTGTCACATCACTCACTATGGTGATGTATTTAAACTTTATCATCCTAAAAATAATTATGGGGAGGACTCTTGGACTCTCTCTTTCAATTGATTCTTCATCATCCTGGTAATATTAAGGAGGGTGCCTCTTTATCTCATGTTGAGCCCCAAGCAATATTTCCTATAAGACATCCCTC
>JARHVA010003579.1:20000-150000 GCA_037957365.1 Torreya grandis
TATTTGGGGTGTTTCATATTTTGATTTAGGTTTCCCATAACAATGTTGTTGTGTATCACAATTAACAATACTGGGAAAATTTAAAAAATATTTAGGATGTTGAATATTTTGAGTTGGGTTTCCCATACCAATGTCATTACATCACATAATTGATAACACTAGAAAAAAATTTATAAATATTTTAGGTGTTGCATATTTTGAGTCTTATTTCCCATATTATGTGGTACAAATCAAAATACTATGATAAATTTTTAAAATATTTGGGGTGCTGCATATTTTGAGTTAGGATTCTTATATAAATGTCCTTACATCAAACAATTTTTAACACTAGGACATAATTTAGAAATATTTTGGGTGTTGTATATTTTGAGTTTAGTTTGTTATACCAATGTGGTGTTAAGTTGTAAAATTGGTAAACAAATTTATGAAATATTTGGGGTGTTGCATATTTTGAGTTGGGTTTCTTGTATCAATATCATTACATGGTGTAATTTGAAACATTGAGACAAATTTAGAAAATATTTTAGGTGTTTCATACTAATGCCTTTGTATGTTGTAATTCTCAACTTTCAATTAAATTTTTGAAATATTTGGGTGTTTCATATTTTGAGTCAAGTTTTTAGTACCAAAGTCATTACACATCGTAATTTGAATGACTAGGAAATAATTTTGAAATATTTGGGGTGTTGCATATTTTGAGTCGGGTTCCCCATATAAATGTTATTTCTTCACACAATTTGCAATACTGGGATAATTTTTTTAAATATTTAGGGTGTTGCATATTTTTAGGTCATTTTACCATATCTATACCATTACAAGACATAATTAATAAACATATTAAATAGAAACAAAGTTATAATTTATAAAAGGATAGGTAAGGTCTAGAAGAATCTCATCATATAGTGGTGGATTAACATAAGGAATAACATATTGATTTAGAGCCAATGCCGTCTCCCATGCGCGCATGCTCAAAAAATTTGAAAATGGGTAATGACAGACAGGTGGTCGAAGCGGCTACGGCTGCTAAATCAGACGGGGTGTTTTCAGCTTGCAAGGGGAGGGAGCTGAATGCCCCTAAAGAGACTTCTCTGGCAGGTGGAGGAAAGATTGTGGCCGGGCATTTTGCCCACGCTCCTGGATCAGGGTTAGATGTAGGGGGAAGAACATATGCTGATGTGGCGGCATTTGAAGTGAATCTACATAAAGTTGTGCCTCATGCATCATCTAGGCCATCCTATGCATCGCATGTAAGTGCTCTAAAATCCACAAGGGTAAATTTAGATCCTGAAATAGTAGACAAAATCTTTGAAAGGGTAGAAATTTTTTCCTCCCAAGCTACTATTTTTTATTTTCGAGGATTTTGGCCCTCTCTGGCTGATCTACACGACTGGATATCCAAGAATTGGCTGCCACTCATTGAAGACCATGTTGAAATCTTCCTGTGTGTAAAAGGTTTCTTTATTGTTGTCTTCCAATGCCCTGAGGATAGAAGGATAATCTTGAGCAATAGTGATTTCTTATGGCAGGGTAAATTTCCTCTCATGGCCAAATGGTGGCATAATGATTTTAATCCGCTTACAAAAACCTTTAACAAGTTTCTGATCTGGGTTCGGCTCCCAAATCTTCCAATACATCTATGGCATGAATCGGTTTTTGAAACCATCAGGAATGCTATAGGATATTTTTTGTCTGTGAATAAAAATACTTCGGTTGGTCACCATTCAACCTGTGCACATTTTTTGGCTGAAGTGGATGTTTCAAAGGGCCTACCAGAGGTGATTTGTCTGGATTCCCCAAGGGGAACTTGGACACAAATGTTGGATTTTGAGGGCGTACCTTTTTGGTGCAGAAAATGTCACCTGATGGGTCATATGGCTGCTCGTTGTTTGGCTGGGAATTCAAATTCCAGATGACCACCTTCTTGGTGGTCTAAGGCTTCCTCAGAACATTACATAGCTATACAACCTATGGAAGATTTGGTAGATTTTGAGAATGAAGATAGCATCCATTCTGAGCCAATGATTGAGGAGGAGTCACCGGTGAAAGATTCCTTAGTTGGTCCTGTGGTGAATGGGAATAATGATCTTTCAAAGCCAGTTGTTGTGGAGGCTTTGGTTTCTCCCCTGTTTTGGAGGAACTACCTAGGAGCCAAAAAGTGGCTGGTATTCATAAGGATTTTGATGAGTCATCTGTATCCCTTAGGCTTAATGGACCATCATATTCTAAGGAATGGATGACTGAGGCAACAAAGGTAGAGGATGGATGGACTGCTGTTAAGAGGAAGAAATCTAAGCATGTGGTCCCCCTCTAGATATGAATCTTTGTTCGTGTAAAAGGTTAAATAAAAATTAAAAATTAAATTTGAATTAACCTCTTTGTTTGGAGGTTGTAAGATGCTGATCCAGTCTGGTGACGATCCAATCTGTGTTGTGTCAGCGGTTACATATGGTTTGTTCTACTGTTTTCAGGTTCCTGTTTAACCTGGTTTGGTTCGTACCTATTTTGGGGTTTTTTTTTGAAACTTCATTGGGATTTAAGGTTTATCTTTCTTTATTGTATAGGGTTTTGGGGTCCCTTCAAAACTTGCTTTTACCATAATCTAAAACATAAGGAATAACATTACCCATCAAAAAAGTGTCATCACAAGATATATAAATAGGAGGAGAGAGTATAATAGTCTCTAAAGAGATAATAGGAAGAAGAGGAATGGTGATATAAATCTCAAAATGATCTTTGGAAAGAGATTGAAGAGTAATCCATACATTGGATGGACAATCTATGTGTTCTACATGGTGGTTTATATCCCATGAAACATATATAAGTAAGTGACCATAGATATAGTCATAAGAGTTGGCCCAATCATTGTATTGACAAGGGCTAGTGGTATTAAAAATTTGTCTATATAAAAACTGAATAAGGTCATACTTCATTAGTAATCATTTTATGTACATCTCCATGAAGCATACATGTTCTTTCAAATAATAAACACTAGTTTAGAACCAACACTCCTCATTTATTTCTATCTCTCAAGTGGAGTTGGCATGACTAAGAAAAGACATCAAATAAGCATAATGATAAAAATGTTGTGCAAATGACAATGAAAACTCAATGAATGGATGTCAAGCTTAGTTGATAATGCATCTAAGAATGAAAGAGAAATTAGTGTAGTTATCAGTATATGGGCACATGTAAGTCTAGGAAACTATGTGCATATAAGAGAGAATGTAGGGACCACAATACCACCCTTAAGATAATCATCAATTACACCCATAAATTTTTCAATTACACAACATGCTTAATTTTGGACATCAGACTTGATTGAGAATGCATCCATAAGTAATCCATGCTTGTGATGTCAAAAATGAGCAACACACATGATACAAGTTAAAAAAATTAAGAGAAACATCAATCTTTCCTGATAATGCATTTGTGAGTGAACATAAAAGCAAGGCATGGAACAAGTAAGAAGGAGTTGTTTTTATTTATCAAGAGGTTTGTCCACCTACCATACTAGGACTCACACTACATCTTCATTAGGCAAAAATACAAGGTATGCAAAAATAATGAAATCTCATTTACATTAATGTCTCTCAAATATATGGCTATTAAAATATTATTTTTATACAAAAGTAGTAAAAAAATAATGTTTTTATTTAAAACAAGTAAAAAATCTCCCAATGGATATTGTCGCCTTTTACAATATATTGTTTTTATATTAATAAAAATGAAAAATCTCTACCATTTTTTGTGAATACCATAGTCAATAAAAATGTGATAACATTTTCAATTCATGATGAAATTTAATATTTCAAAATGATCTAAAAAAGATGAAAAATGAAGTACAAAAAAACTTAAAATTATTTTAGGTGATTATTTACAATTTGAGAAAAATTGGAACTAGAATAGTCATTAAAAAAAATGGATTGCAATAAAATGACAAGAAACCTTGATTAGAGTCTTGGGAAGAGAAAAATATCTAAGTGTTGGAGGGAGAGCTATCAATAAATTTTCTTGGCCTAAGACAAAGGTTAAAAAACTATAATTCAAATATAAAAAACTAAAATTTATTTTTACCAATATTAACACATCTAAATGATAATGTTAAACAATAGTAGAGGATAAAAACTATGGATAAACACATAGATATTCAAGCTTTTCCTAGAATTTATGAGAATAAAAAATAGTAATCAACTCAAGATTTCAAGTATTAACAACAATAAAAAATAAATGTTCTCTACCAACACCTAGATCTATGATACCATATTAGAGTGAGCCACAATTGAGGATAAACTTGATAGGGTTGAAAGAATGAGGTTGAATTTATATGGAGTAGTGAAATATTAATAATAACTCACAAGAAGAAGAAGCAAGTCTTCACAAAAAAAGGTTATATTAATAGTCATTAGCCAAATAATACATAGGAAGGTACATTATATAGTGAAAAATTAAGTCACCCATAAAGGTAATTAACTCAACTCATAATTATAAAATGACATAAAAAACATTTACCTTAATGACATATTATTAACCTAAGAAATCTAATAGACTATGTAGGTAAAACCACATAATGGGAAAAAGCCTACACTAACACCTAAATTAAGCATAACTTAGAGAATAATTAAATATTAATATAAAGTCTTGATGAGGAATACAAGTACATAGAGATGATCTAGAGGAGGAGGAAGACAAACTGCCCTAACCCTAAGAAGATCCTACAAATGAAGATACTTGTTATTAGTGAAGGGTCTAGTGAAGATATTGACAATTTTATTCAATATTTAGATGTAGTGGAGATAAATTAATTTTTTATGGATGAGTTATCAAATGAAATGTATGTAAATCTATATATTCTTGGTTCTTTGATGGAGGATTAGATTCATATAGATCTAGATTGTGTTTTGGTTGTAGCATAAGATGACTGATGGTTATTAAAACTAGATGCCAAACTTAGTGAGAATGTTGTAAATAAAAATAGCCATATTGGTAGCATGAAAATATATTTTATATTCTACATCAATAGAATATAAAGTAATAAAATTAATATTCCATTTTGATAGATTAATCAGACCTAAAATGAAGGAGATAGTATATCCTGAAGACTTAGAATTCTAAATATTTCTAGCCCAATAAGAATATATATAACCTATCAAGTCAATGTTAATGCCTTGTCCATAATGAATCCCAAAACTATGAGTACCCTAAATCTAGTGAAGAATCCACTTAGTTACTTTTAGTTCAACTCATGTGGTTCCTACATGAATATATAGACCATGCCCACTATATATGAAATATAATCTCTAATACGTGTAATGTAAATGATCCTACCAGCAAGTTGTCAATATTATATACACATAATATTTTCAAACTTTTATCGATTAATAACACTTTTTATCTTTTAGGAACCTATCCAATCTCAATAAATTTGAGTGCATACCTTAAAGGGTACACCAAGAAAGAGGTGGGCAGACCATTGGTGCTTCATAAGATTGTTGTCCCTTTTACCACTTGTTATCTACACACTTGTATCCTGATACCATTTAGCCTAAGCATGTTATTATCTATTGTACCTATTCCATGCATTTGATATATTTTATCCTAATTTTACCTCACCTAAATATCCTTTTGTTAGTTGGTTTTACTAGGTCTACTGGGTCAACCATGTATAGTTTAAGGGTATTTTTCACTTAGGAACTAGTTGACCTTTAGCTGACCTAGCTTAGGACATAATGAATTATTGTCCAAAATTGTGCTAGGTCGATTGGGTTGACCTTTTTGGTTGATATATTTGGAAGGGTTTAGGGTCAACTCTACCTATAAATACAAATTCATTTCCATCATTTATTAATAAGAAGTGAAATAATAAGTAAGAGGAAATGAACATCTTCTTATTAACCATTCTACTTAAGGAATAAAGATTAAGGTTCCATAATTTATTTGGAGATATGGATCTTATCTTGTGGATAAGTATTTTGAATGTATTGATAGGTTATTTAGCCTAGAGATAATTTATCTTTATCACCCTTACATACCACAACAACCTCTTTTGAACCACTTAAGCCAAGGGAGAGATTGTAGCTTGGTGGGTTCATCTTCAAAGGTAAGTATTCCTAACTTTATTTCTCTTTTGTAAGAGTAGATATATATTCATTTGTGTTTCTCTTCCATGTATTAGGATTTTGTATACATTGACATGAGTATATGTCTTCTATGCATGTTTATTTTTATTGTTTATAACCCCCATTTTATGCCATAAGCTTTGGTGAGCACTAGATTAGATTTAATTTACTTATTATTAGTTTAGGTAAAATATGAAATCCCAAGAACCCAATAGGGTTATTACATAATTATTTTAGACTAAAGGATTTATAACACTCCTTAACATGGTGTATTATGTAAATTATCCTCTAATTAGGTCTAGCAGATCCCCATATTGGTCATGTTTCGACTTAACAAATGTATTCCCAATAAAAAGTGTAAGTATGCTCTATATTATCTAAGATAGGATTGATTTATAGACATGTTTCATTTATGATTGCATACCTTCTAGTGAACTTGACATGAACTAACCCTTGGAGGATTTGTTCACTTATTTTTCATTATTTTATCACTATTTTTATCATATATTTTCCATAGTGGGTTAACTACATCAACACAATTCTAACTTATGTACGTAGGTTTAACACATATTTGGATCCATATGACTTTGTTCTTTCTATGTAGGTTCTTTTTTAGGGACAAACTACTAGATCAACCTAGTTGACCCAATAGTGTTTTTTAAATTTTTAGACATCTAGTCTAGACTACTAAGTTGACCCAGTTGACCCTATTAGTAGGATTTATAGGAATTTATCAAGGTTATTTGATATTAATCTCATTTATATGGATCTTTAGACCCACCAAAGTTCCTTTCTATCTTTTCTCTCTTTGATTACAGTCTTTCCTTTCATAGTTTTTAGTCTTTAAAACTACCTCGTACAACCAACTATATCAACCTTATCAAACCAATTTTATATTCTATGTAATGTTTGGATAAATAGGTCAACTTTATTAACCCTATTAATTTCTAGACATTTTATTTTTTAGTATAGAGGTGACACTATTGACCTTGTTTTATATTATGTGTATACACTATTAACTAAATCAACACTATACCATGTTTCAAAGTCAAAATTAACTCCTATGTGCTAGTAATTATCCTCACACTTTCATTTTTTATTTCTTGCATGATTAGAATAGTTCACATAGTCTAAATTATGTGGTTTTAAATATAACCTTTAGTTTCATTATTTTCTATTTTATGCACACATGATTAAATCATAAAATCTTAAACAAGCATTTTAACAATTGTTTACCCAAGGCCAAACTACTTGGATTTCATTACAAAGGGGGAAGCTGACTTGGTTTTTTGGCCAAGTATAAACATGTGGTTAATGTTATATTTTGGATAACCACCTAACACCTTTATCACTGTGGTGTGTGAAATGAGGGGGTAGGCCCTAATACTAATCATGTACCATTATCAATACAAATCCTTTTTAGCATAAATATCCTATAACAATCCTTAGATTGATTTCTAATTATTTGATTATAGACAACTTCCCATCACATTAAAAATATTCTAATATTGTAACAACATTCAAGTTAACCATCTAGTTAGTTTTTACTTTTCAAGTTGATTGTTTACTCTTTGCTCAAATTGTGTATTGTAAAAACTTGTATTAACTAGTATTGGTACAAGTTTTTATGATGTGTACCTCAATTGGATCATGCTCATTGATCCAATTGATTTTTTACCCTTTAAATTCTTACTTTTCATATTACTTACAAAATTATTTATAGTACATAGTCATTTTAGTTAACACAGTATGTTATCTGTTGTTTGATTTTCCCCATCTACTATACTTGGTTGACCCAGTCAACCTTTTACACCTTTTTAGCCTCTATTTTCTATGCTATGTCAACCTAGTTAACCTTATACTATTTAAAATCCCTTATTTTTATGCTAGGTTGATCCAGTTGACCTTGTACTATATCTAGCACTTCTTGTTTCCTTGATTTTGCATCTCTCTTGCTTAATTTTAGTCCTTTTCCTTGGTCATGAATTTTTTTTTGAAGACAACATTCAGTTGAATTCAATAAACATTATGAGTTTTACCAGTCCTCATAAGGTTTACCATATATAGAGTAGGGATCCTCTCTTAGATGAGAGTAATGTTCACATAACCACTCACACTATGAACTATGGTACCCTCCTAATACCTCTTCATAGCATAATCTTTTCTTCTCCCTAGAAGACCAACTTGAATTAGAGTATACCCCTAAAATTATCTTTTTTATCTCTAAATTTCATCAAAATAAAGGAAAATATCCCTTTACCATTTACCATCTTATGATTAGTGGTCAAGTTTAGGAGCCTCTTCACCTACTTCCTCATTCCCAAATGGATCTAGAAGTACCATATTCTTTGATTCTCAGCCTCTTCCCTTTATTATGACCCCTTATCACAACATGAATTCTTCTTTAATTCATACCTCCATGCCTATTATCTCCACCAATATGGTAGGTTCTAATCTATTGGGCCTCTCCCAAGATCCACTATCCTTAATCCTTTTACTAGTGTATCATTTTCTACCCAAGGTAATAATTATTCTAGTTTTTCCTCTTTTTATCCCTTCACTAGTCCATCTTTTACCACATAAGAAAAATTTTCCACTAGTGCCTCACATTCTAATAGTTCCTCTCAAGCTCCTACAAAAAACAATAGTGGTACCCAAGACACTAATACCAACTCTAATGCTTCAAATAATTCTAATAATGTCGATCAAACCCACAAACTCTTGTTACAAATACTCAATCAAATGAATAACTTTCAAGCTCATAATACAAATCAAATGATGAGAATGCAAAATCACATTCTTCATCTTAAAACTCATCCCCAACTAATGACTTGGGGCATGCATAATCAAAATGTTCCCCTCCTCCTCTTCAATATTCCCAAGGCAATCTCATCCCTTAATCTCCTTTGGTCAATAAAACCATTAAACATCTTCAAAGTGACCCTCTTACCACTCAAATTGCCAACATTGATATAAGAGGTATCACCCCTAAAATTTATTATAATTGATCAACTAATCCTACCCTTCATCTTAAAACATTTAGAAATATTTATAAAGATTGGGTCAAATTGAACACATTTGTTTCTACCAAGATCTTATCCAAAACCTTCAAGGGTGATGCCTTAGATTGGTACAATCAACTTAGAACTCATTATATTTATAGTTTGGAATATTTAGTGAATGCTTTAGTTCAAGAATTCCAAACTAATGATATTATTGAAAACACTTTGGCCCACTTCATAAATTATAAAAAACTTGAAAATGAAACTACCCAAGATTTTGTTTAAAGTTGGAAAACTTTATCAAACAAGTATGAACATAACATGGTTAATGATAACCTTTTCCATCTCTTCACTAATGATCTTTTTCTCAAGTTACAATATCAGTTCCACACTCTTTCTCCATGTACTTTGGAGGAGGATATTGACCAAGAAAATTTTTAAGATTTACTTATGCATCAATTCAAGCCACCCCAACATTCTGTGGGTCATCGTCTCTTACTTAAGAAAAAAAATCATAATGTTACCAATGATGGTGTCATAGACTCTTATAACACCAATCACACTATCCAAGTTGTCATTCATAACCAATATTTGGAACCAGTTCCTCATTCTCAATAATATGCCAATCCTCATTTATGTTCACCAACTACCATGAACATTCACAAATCCTTATCCTTAGTTGAATTACTTAAGCATCTACCTAGGCCTCTTCTATGAGAACATTACTGTAATCATCTTATCAAATCTTGGTATGATACTAACAAGTTTTGTTGGTTTAAATCTAGTTGGGGTCATTATCATGAGACATGTAGGTAGCTCCATAATTTTTCTATGAATTTTCTTCTTGGTCCTAATTTTGATCATGATTATATCATTAGAAATTATCACAATCCTATGATATTAATTTTAAGGCTCAAGAATCACATACTAAATATTAATCCTTAAATCAAGGTAATGTTCACTTGGCTATTTACAAAGACCCTATTCCTAATCACCAACCTAATAAAGATAACCAAAACAAGCCCACCCCTTCCACCAATAATGTAGAAATTCTTTTCGACCCCACTTATGAAGAGAATGTGGTTAACATGACTTATATGTAAATGGTGGTTACTTTTATTGATTCTCAACCTATCTACACTCCTCCATTATCTCAATTTTTTTGTGTTATCCAATATTCTTATCTAACTCATTTAAATGAGTTGGGGTAAGATGACCTTAAAAATTTTGAGGATCCAATTACCAATTATACCTTAGATAACACTTCCCATTCTATTTCTACCATCACTCCATCTTCTAACAATAATGATAATCAAACTTCTACTAACACTTCTTCTACCAGTTCTCAACACCAACTTGAGCCAACTACTTCTTCTCAACATAATTTACAAACTTGTTCTAAGCTTCTCCTTCTCATCAACATAAATTCTAATCCACTTTGGCTCCTTCTTTCGAGGACCTTATTAATCATTATGAACCTATTTATAACAACCTTCTTATGAGTTATGAGGACTGGGATCCCATTATGGAGATCACTAATCTCCCATCCCAAATTCCATTCCTTGAGCTTATGAGGACCTCTTTACATCATAAAAACCATCTTATGCAACTATTTTTTGAAAAGAACATCTCTCATCCTCCCCTATCAGGATGTGAAGTAACCTTATCTGGATCTAAAGTTAGCATATTATAATAACATGAAGAGATGTCCATCTATGTTGATGAAATAATGGATACTTATCTTTCCTTAATATTTCCCATCACTCATATGATTCTTGATGAGATTCTACATCATGCAGATGATCCTCTATTCATTAGTATCCAAATAGGTGATATCCAAATCAAGCATGCATTGATTGATGAGGGTCCCATCACTTGTGTTGCCTCTCTCAATTTTATCAAAACCCTTGGATATTCTGAATGCAATCTCAAATCCACACATAACACATACCAAGGACATAGATGGAAAATGCCTCCATTAGGTTATGTGTGGATTCCCATTTTATCCCTCCTATCATCATTCATGTGAAGGTGATGATCTTTAACTTTCTCTCTCTTATAATATCTTTATTTGTAGGCCATGGACTCACCATATGAGAGAAATTGATTCTTCTTCCTACTAATACGTTAAGTTCCCTCATAATGGATCCATTTATAGGATTCAATGTGATATTAACCCTTGTAATTTTGAACAATTTCAAGATTATGATGTTTTTAAGATTCCTAATCTTGAACCTTTACCCAATGTTCCATTCTATGATTCTAAATTATTTAGTTTTTCCCATTAATTTAACTTGAGGTTACAATGTGCATCTTGAATTTGTTGGGAACATTCATCCTAATCTCTTATATTTCAATGATGATGAGCCTAATGAGATCAACCTAAAGATTGAAAATTTTGATCTCTCACCTCATATCATCTCTCATCTTCTATCTTCTTTGTAGCCTCATTCTTGCAAACCTCCGTGTGATGACATTCCCATTGTCTTGAGTAAAACTCAAAATTATATTCACCACACTTCATCAAATGACAAGATCATCCCTAATTTCATCATTGAACTTCACACCCCTAAATATGATGATGGTTATTCCTTATATGATCCATTCTTGGGTGGTCTTATTCAGGCCCATGATGCTAAGGTTATCCATTATCATTCTTCTTTGCTTGAGTGTTTTCATATATCTTCCCATATTCCATCATTTATAATTCATAATTTTAATATTTTTCCTCTTTATCATAGGGTAAATATGGTACCAATTCCTCCATTTTATAAAAATCCTCATAGGAGTATCATCATGGATTGTGTTATGATTGGGCCTTACCACTTTGATAGATACCTTGATACCTATAGCCTACTTATCCCTGAGATGCATGCGACCCTTATTTGGCCTTCTATATATCCCTCCTATACTTTAGTATAACCTAAATCACATCCCACTCATACTAATACTATAGTTGAGTCCATTAGTGCTCTTAATATAGTTAAGCTTGCTCATACTTCTACTATTGTTGAGTCTATCCCTGCTTCTAATCCCATTGCTCATTTTTTTGAGATTAGTTCCATTCCTTCCCGACCACTACCCTCCCTTAGTAATGGTTTTCTTACTTCACCTTAGATGGCTCCATTTCCCATAAAATGGGCTAACTATCCTTCCCCAACTTCTTCCACTCCTATTACACCTCCTCCTATGTGTACCTTTACTAAGCCTACTCACATGCATATTTGTTGATTTCATGGAATAGATAATCATTCATCTATGAATGTTGTATGTTGTGATAATATATTGATACTTTTCATACTTATTTACCTCAGTCCTTAGATAAAGGCATACCTCCCCCAAATGTATATCCTAAATATATGCATAAGTATGGTGAGGTGTATTTTCTATGGCACCAATGTGGCACCCATCACCCTGATCATTACTGCATCCTTTAGAAACACCTTAAAGATCACCTTATAGCTGTTCTCAAACCTTATACCATTCCTTACATAGGGAATTACCACAAGAAGGATCCTCATTATTCTCCCATGTTTCCACTTCCTATCATTCCATCCCCTCCTGTGGTCCCTTCATCACCTTCTATGTCTCCACCCATGACGCTTTCACATGTGGACCATACTTCACCTATAGATCCTTCTCCACCTATGAATACATCACTTGTGGATCCTTCCCCACTAATGATTCCTACATCTCCCATTAATATATCTCCTATGAATTATATTTAACATCCCTTACCTAATTTCCCTTATAAGCATGATCCATCTAACATTCCTACTTTTTTCCATTGAGATTAGACAAGAAGTGTTTTCATAATTTTCATTGAAAATAGATGAGACATTATTAATAGTTCATATCCATCTTCATAGAGATCAATTTGATGTTCTAAATAATGTGCGTGGGAATATTTATGAGGACATGCATGGTGATTTTACATTTTTATTTAGATTAGATGTGTACTCTAATATTATCTTTATCTATATATTATATCATTTGAAACTATGTCAAAATTATTTATCTTACATGGTGAATTTAATTTTGCATCATATATTCTTTATATTATCATTTATGTTTTCCTATGGATGTTTATCTTTATCATTAGTTTAATTTTCCTTATTGATTTTCTCTTAAAAATCCCTTGTTCTTTTCTTCATTATTGTTTTATTTCTTATCTTTATTTTTCACAACTAATTATCATTGTGACTTGGTTATAAACACCTAGCTCCCTTTAGTCCTTACATATATTACCATGTGATTAGTTATCAAATAACTCATCTCATTATATTCTCCTTTCATAGATCTAATTTGGATCCCCTTTATTCCTTTTATTTCATTTTAATAAACTAAGCATATACATGGTTGAGACTTGAGATAACATGATGGTTCATTGTTAATCCTAAGTGTCCTAGTCAGTTTTTTCATTGGTTACTTAGCTTCCTTTAGCCTAAGCCTATAGCTCATTCATGTATATCACTCTATCTCTCATGATTGGTCATTGCAATTATATATAGAGGAGGAATATTAAAAATCCTTAAAAACATTTAAAATCCAAATCATTTAAAGAAAGGCAATGATCCAAAAGGCAAAAACATTCAAAATTCTTAAAAGTTAAATAACACTAAAAGACATGATTCAAAGCCCATCTCCTTATCTAGTCGAAGCTCAAACTCCATAGTTGGCCTCATAGTAGATTTAAGGTCCATTGGGGTGTATTAGGATAGTAGATTATAAAATGAGAATAAAACAAAAAATTTAGGGCTACCTACATTCTAACATAAGTATCCAATCTTTGTAGTAGATCGATGACTCTGTAAGGGGTCCTAAGGAATGGGGAACATGTTATGAGAAGGTAGGTCCATTTTTTATTTTTTTGTACCAATCTACCTTCATGATTTGATCTTAGTATCATGATTATTTTCCTATAAATCTTTGTGTCTATAGTGAATATGTTTCCTTTATACATTGATGGTCACTAGTCACTTATTATCTTCTCATGTCCTTAGTATGCCTCATGTCTTTTAAGGTCTTCTCATAATATTCCTAAGTTATTCTTTTTACATTCCCTTTTTCACTTCCCAAATTCCTGATATTTCCTCTTTATAAATATTATTTTGTTCACTGATCACTCCCCTTGGGATTGTATTTATGAGTTGCATTGTAAGACCATGGATAAAACCTAGCCTTCCTCACAAATTACCACAATATCACCTTCTTATTACCCACATCCTTTATTACCAAATTTTCACATTTTTTATACCTCAGTGGTGTTCCCTCTATGAGTTACAGTGTAAGACCATGGATAGGACCTAGACCTTCTCACAAATTTTTTCAATAATACAAGTCACAATCCAAATTACATGTGTCAAATATGAGATAAGATGTGATCGATTATTAAGTTACATGTCATATACATGTTTTTCAGCTTGACTTAGTATGTTTTATGCTTACTTCATTTCTCTTTCACTTTCATCTTCTTATTTTCCATGTACATGTATGAATCCAACCATTTCTTCAAAATTTTCATACTTCTCAGCCTGAATTAGTGTTAAAACCAATTTTTGCCAATTTTTGTTTTTTCTCTTATATTTCCCAACTAGTATGATTGATTGACTTAATTGATTTATTTTTATACCATTTATCCTTTTACATTATTTTCATACTTCCCAATGTGATTTAGTGTGATTTTAATTATTTTAGTTTGGTGCCAATCTTTCATTTTGTTTGAAAATAAATTTCTATTTACCATATTGTTTACCACCCTTTGATTCTTTATACTTAGTCATTTTATTATTATTATTATTATTATTATTATTATTATTATTAATATTATTATCATCATCATCATTATTATTATTATTATTATTATTATTACACATTTCCCAATTTGAAAGTTTGTAATAAATTTTTGATTAATTATATTTTACCAAGTCTTTTTAACCTATTTCTTTTTAACCATGCATGTGTCCTACATAATTCTAGAAAAGAAACCACACCTCATATATTCATTATAACATATATAACAATAGCTAAATACATGTTCTAAAAATAAATATATCCAAAGAATCAACAACCACAACCATAATGATAACAAATACAACCAATATACAATCAATATCCAAAAGGATCCACACACACACACACACACACACACACACACACACACATATATACATCATGAGTTTTTAAAACAACAAATATAATCATATATAATGTTCTAGCTCTATGGTTGGGCCCCATCCTACGTATCTCATGGCCTAGCCATGATACCTATACATGCCTCAGTATGACCCCTATAAATAGAATGTTGTAATGAGGCTATTCAAAATATTAGTCCTAAAAGCTACCCCTATAGATGAGCTACCTAAGCCTACACCTATGCCAACTAGGCTAGGGTTGTTAGATGTGTCATTCTCTCCTACTCTTGTACCTATTAATATGCCTTAGGGTTTCCACATGTGTCATTATCTCATACTCATATACCTATGTCATATGGGTTAAGGTCATTACCTATATCACTCTATCCTAAGAATGTGCATGTATCATCTATGTCAGTATAGTCAAATGTGTATATCTTTCATCAGCCAGGGCATACTATGCATATGTCTCTCCTATACCCATCTCTACTGGTGATTACATCCCCTCTATATATTCTTGTATCTACCTCACTACCTCTATAGCTAACCTAAAATAGCTTTCATAAGTTGTAAAATATGGTACCCTAGGATCCTCCAGTGCATTAGGGTCATGTGGCATCAGTGCCTCATCTAGGACATCATAGAATGCTCCCCTCACTAGGGACCCCCATCTAATCTCTTCATCATTTGCCACACATATAAAAACCACACCAAATATATATTAGATCATTAATATATCTCAAAATCTATCTATCTCTAATATATTTCAAATAAACTTAATCAGCATTTAACCATCTTTTTATTACATGTTTATGTGTCAACCACTATTGTCTCTCCATCCACACAACTACTAAGTATAATCTCCCTATAAATACATCCTTAGAGAACTTCCTCTATCAATAAACTCCTAGAAAAAAATATTAGATATGTCACTCAGACCCATCTTAGGCTATGCCTAAGTGGTTTTTTTATATTCCAACTCTATCTTGGCCTACTTACTAAGTCGTATAAGATATATACTATCTCTACTCTCTCCTTCTCCTACTACCTCCATCAATGTCATGTCCTCAATGGTCAATTATAATATCACTATGTATTTATTAGTTCTACCTATGGTACTCCAACCTCTAACCCACATCTCCACTCACTCCACTACCTATCATGCTTGACCAGTACATGGTCTCTCACAACATGGTCTAAGTGTCACCTTACCACTAGTGGCCCTAGTCCTCCTCTTCCATATGGCTCTATCAAATATTGGGACCAAAATATGGTCATAACTATCATCACCATTGGGTGAGGCAATCCCATCTATCTTGACACTCATGCCATTGTATGTGGCTATATCTACCAAGTTTAATGCCCTATAACCTTTGTCCACACTAAAGCTGGTACAACTATGTCCCAGTTAGGCCATGTAGTAGTAATGTGACCATATGGTTACCATATTATATATACTCATATCACTCTTCATAGTGCTAGTATGTAGGTCATGACCCATGCTACCTAATCCTATCTTCATATTTATACATGAGGTAAACTATCATCAACTGCATCTAGAAACCCAACTAGATGATACATAGGGAACCTCTTATAGATATATGTCATCAATAATATGTTCCATATAATAAAATTCTTCTCTTTAGGTCATATATACTTCTTCCATATATATCATTTATGAGTTGTACCCAGATGATAGACCCTAGGTCATATAACACCCTCTCCTCTAGTATCATCTAGCTTAAGGTTATCATGAAGAGTGGTACCTTATTATTTGACTTATGGCACAACACTCATTCTATCACAAGTCCTATCATATCCTTATAGATATAGAGAACTATTTAGGTATATATATCAAATTTACTCACCCTCTAGACTAAGTATATCCTCTCTGCGCATATAGCCCATACACTTAGGGCTCTCCTCTCATCCTCACTATCAAATATCCCAATAGTCACATGTGTCCCTACTATTGACAATCCTAAGATGGAATGTACATACTCCAGGGTAATTCCCACTTCTATCATATCCCCCTCCACCTCCCACATGAAGGTGTTAGCTAATCATTCCTAGCATCCCAAGAACATGACTAATAAATATGAGCTTAGGGGTGTCCTACATATCTCTACTATATCTCCTAGGCCTACAAAGATCAATCGTGACCTATCCTCTATTGTCAAACACTCCAATAGATTTTTTAGCCATAATACATCTACCAAACTCTATAATCTTGGTCTCCCCTATAATCAAGAAGCAATAAAAGATGTATTAGATCCTTCATGCCATGTATAGTGAAAATACAATATTTTTAAAATTTTAATAAAAATCAAGCCTAAAATACATTAATTTATTATTTTGAACCTATTTTTATCCTACTTACCCCTTTTATCCCTCTCTCAATTATTTTGGGTCATTCTAACACTCTATCGATCACTTGCATGCATTTCCATACTATTCTGATTCTTTAGTTTGACCAAAATTTCCATATTTTTGGCCTCATTGACTTAAAAACCTAAGTCAATCCTCTTATTTCCCCCCAGTACTATATTGTCATACTAAACTTTTCTGCTCAGTTGGAAAAACTATACTAGGTTGGCATTCTACAAAATGCATAGGGTTGGCACATACCTATTAGGTTAACAGTGTGGATTTTGCCAAATTTTAGCCTATTGGGTTAATCGGATCGACCCAATTGTTTTTACCTATCGACCCCTTACATTTTGTGAAATAAGTGCCTTATGGTAGTTATTTACCCAAACCCTTTAAACCCATTTCCCTAATTATTTTTTCCTACCCTTATCACCTAATTTGGTTTCATTTTGATGTCTATAAATTCTCTAAAGCACAATTTTATAAAAATAAACTTAAATCACCACAATATTCAAAAACTAGCTTAAGATTTCTAGTTGCCTTCTTGTAGTGCACCTGTTTCCACCTCTAGGGGCCCCTCTCACCTAGCTTATCATCTCCTAACCATCCTAGCTCGTTTAGTCTCTTAGAGCTCCTTTTCTATCCTTCACAAGTCAAAAATAACAAATGCCTTTCATTTTACCCTATTTTAAGTAAATTTTTACAATTCAAATCTTTCAATTATTTTTTGGTAGATTTCTTATTTTTCCTTTATCTTTATTTCTACTCATCCATTTTTTGAACCATAAAATGTTTTGTAATCATGATGATGTAGAAAGTCTTTTCACTATCATATTCTTATATTTCAAAACTTCTAATTTTGGCTATTTTTTGTAGTAATTTCTATAAGTTCACCTAATGTTCTTCACATTGGATGCCTTCAACTTTCTTAAAGTCTAATGATTTATCTACAACACTAAGTAAATGTATGTGTTTTTAAATTATATCCTTTCATTTATCTTAATTGTTTCCTATTACACTTTACTTAGTTTCAACATTATGTGTTATCATGTTCTATTTCCCAAAGCACCATCTCATGTTGCACTTACATGACACATGATGAGTTTCGAGTGGGGCATATGTATACACATAATAGTTTCAAACTTTTATCAATTACTAACACTTTATATCTTATAGGAACCTGTTGAGTCTTAATATCTCTAAACCTTAAGGGGTACACCAAGAAAGGGGTGGGTATATCATTAGTTTTTTATAGAATTATTGTCCCTTTTGCCACTTTTTATCTACACACTTATCTACTAAAGCCATTTACCCTAATGTTGTTCTTCTATGTTGTACTACTTCCAATAATTTTATACACTTTATCCTCCTTTTCCTCACTTAAATTCCAATTTTGCAATCAACTATATTGGGTTGATTAGGTCAACCATGTGCAATTTTAGGGTATTTTTCACATATGAATTAATTGACCTTTGAATGACCTAGCTCATGACCTAGTAAATTAATGTTTAAAACTATGCTAGGATGATTGGGTCAACCCTATTGGTCGAGATATTCAGAAGGGTGTAGGGTCAACTATACCTATAAATACTAGTTTATTTCCATCATTTATTAAGAAGAAGTTAAATAAGAAGGAAGAGTGAATAAACATATACTTATTGACCATTATACTTGAGCAATAAAGCTTAGGGTTGCATACATTCTTTGGAGATATAGATCTTATCTTATGGAGAAGTCTTTTAAATGCATTGATATGTTGTGTAACCTAGATATGATTGGTCTTTGTCATCCTTACATACCATAACAACCTCTTGAAAAGAACCTTAGACAAGGAAGAGATTGAGGCTCTATGGGTTCATCTTCAAAGGTAAGTATTCCTAACTTTATTTCTCCTTTGTAAGAGTAGATAGATATGCATTTGTGTTTCTATTTCATTTATTAGGATTCTATATACATTAGTGTGAGTATATGTCTTATATGCATGTTTAGTTTTATTATTTCTAAGCCCCACTTTGTGCTAAAAGCTTTAGTGAACACTAGATTAGATTTACTTTAGTTATTATTAGTTTAGGTGAAATATCAAAACCTAAGACCCCCTTAGGGTTTTTACATGATTGTGTTAGACTGGAGGCTTTGGAACCCTCCTTAGCATGGTGTATTGTGATAAATTATCCCCTAATTGGGTCTAATGGATCCCCATATTGTTCATGCTACCACTTAAAAAATGTATTCCCAATCAAAAGTGTAGGTATGTTCTATCTTCTTTGATCTAGGATTGATTTATAGACATGTATTTTTAATTGCATACAAATATAAGGTACTATCAACCAAATAAGATGGATAATAAGCCTCAATATTCACACTAGATATAAAAGGAATCAGAGTTGGCTTAAAATCATTCATATTAAACTATGAAATAAAATCAAGAGCATACTTGGATTATTCAATAATAATCGTAGAGTCAGACTAATAAATTTTAATCCTAAATTATTAGTTCAATAAGCCCAAGTCACTCATTTAAAAACTATCAAAATAGCTAGTTTTCACTATTGTGATGACTAACGAAGAATTCACTATGATCAATAGGTCAACCACATAGAGAACTAGAATTAATAATGAATAATCATACCTAAAAATATAGACATTTAGGTTAGAATGGAATTAAATAAACCCAACCAAAAGAATAAAGGAGTCCATCTTGGCATACCAAACTCAAGGAGCTTATTTGGGGTCATATATATATTTCTAAAGTTTTCAAACTAAGGAGGAATATTCTATAAATATTTATGATTACTTCATGTATATTTATTCTTTAAGATCACCATGAATAAAGGCACTCCTCACATCCAGATAATAAATATCCTAGTGATCTGTTGTGGTAAAGGTGAGAGTGAGTCAAATTTAGTTCATTTTGGCAACTAGGGTGAATGTATCAATATAGTAAACCCTTAGTACTTGAGAAAATCCATTTGCTACCAAATGTGATTTGAACATGTCTAGGGACACATATGCCACAAATTTTGTTCAGTAGATACACTTACATCAAACAAGTTTTCTTCCCTTAAGAAGAGAGACTAAATCTTGGGTGTTATTCCTTAGTAAGGAACCATATTCCTCTTTCATAGTAATATCCCACTCATGAGTTCCTAATGCCTCATGAAACAATTACAAATCATAAGTAGATTCATTGAAAGCATGTTGAGCATCCTTTAATTTTGAATGAGTTTTCATGGTGTCTGATGGATCTCAAACTCATTAGACAACACTTTAAAGTGTATGCCTATAATAAAGAGGATAAATACTTAGGGAGTTAGTACGATATTCCTCACTACTCTTGTCATTAGTTTTAGAATAATAATTTAAACCATTGGGAAGTTACTTAGGTGGATGTAAATCGTTAGAACTATCATCAAATCCTAGTGTATATAAAGAAGAGGGAGGAGTGTCATGTGTAGAGTCTTGAGGATCCTCTTGAAATCAAACACTCCTCTCAATGAATAAATCATGAGTGGTGTAATGGAGAATCTTATATCACTTAACACATTTAAGATATCAATGAAGGTGTATGTTTGACTCTAAGGTTCTATTGCCTTATGTTTATTCTTCAAAATGTGGCCATAGTAAGAGATCAAAACACTCATAAGTCCTTAACTATGGGTTTATAAGTATCCCAAGCTTCAAGAGTGACTACATTCAATAACTTATGAGGAACACAATTTTCTATATAACACACATAGTTGATGGCCTCTACCCAATACTAAGGTGCAAGAGACTTAGAGTGTAGCACAAAGTTGGCCATTTCCTTCAAGTACATGTTCTTACACTCTAAAACACCATTATGTTAATTAATATAGGGAGCTATAAATTATATTTCAATACCATATAATGTACATAATTCATCAAAATGGTTATTAACATACTCACCTCTATTATCAATGCAAAAAATCATGATGACTTTACTTGACTATATTTATAGAAATGCTTTGAATTCATATAAATGATCAAACACCTCTTATTTTTGCTTAATAAAATACATCAAAGTTTGACTCAAAAAATCATTGATGAAAGTAAGTATGTACCTTGTCATGTTGAATTAAGGTTTTGGAAATGGGCCAACAATGTCTCTATGGACAATATCTAATATCTATTCATCTCTCCATGATTTTTCTTTATCATACTTCTCCTTAGTATGATTACCAAGTATGACACATGGAAACTATGAAACCATGTCTTGATGACTGATTTGTTCTAGTTAGAGATAGTTGAGATGGTCTAATCACTCATGCCATAATTTACTCACCCCATATAAATGAGTGAGAGTATAATAGAGGATTGGTCAAGATAAAAATGTAATAAAGTTCAAAATAATGACTTGTGATCTACTTTATAAAATGCAACAATAGATTCATTATCTACTTACCTAATAACTATTGAATTTTAGTGAACTCAAATTTCTTACTCAAACTGATGTGAGTGATATGATAATTAAATAGGATATTGGTGGATAAATATTGAATACTTAAAACATCATGAAATGTCCCATCATTCACTTCAACAGATCCACTCCCATAAAAATATGTAGAAGTATCATCACCCAACAAGATGGAAGGTATATAACAAGGCTTTAAGGATGATAACATATCTTATGATGAATCCATGTGGTGTAATGAACCATATTAATTAACCCATTTGGAAGGATGAGACACACCTTGAAGTGTTTTTCCATTATATTTTCCCTTTTTATCGTCTTTAACTTTTGAAGACTCATGTACTAATGAAATATTATTAGAAAACTCAAGGAAAATGATGTGATATTCAAATATATTTATCAATTGGTCAATATAATTATTCATTAATTTGGATTCACCATGCCCATATTTATTACAATATCCATATGTGTATCACTCTTTCATGGGTTTCCATTCTAAAGAGGAGGACTCTTTTAATTCTTTGGACCTAGCATTAAATTTATGATCCTTTATTTTATTTGGGTTATATTGTCACCAAATATTTCACCCTAGAATAGGGTGTTCAACCCTCTTCTATATTTAGGTAACATGGGAACACTTACAGGTATATGGGTTTACCTAGAGTGTAAGTGAGCCTCTAGATTTAAGGGCTAGCTCCCTAAATGTATATTGAAATCCTTATCACCTAAACTAGTGCTTGATTATGGGAAAAGAGTTAAAATTTTGTATTAAATGTACTTAATCTAAGGGGGTGATACACCAAGATGATTCTAACATGACCATCATACTCTTTTCACAATGAAACAAGGCATACAAATTAGCTTCAAAGTCCTAAAGGATTCTAACATGAGTGTGTCAATATAGAGGTGATGTGCATGAAAGCAAAAAAATTTAAATGAACCATAGGGAAGAATTAAAAATCTAAGAACAATAGTACACTTGAAATGAGCCTAACATATTTTACTATACTCTATATTACCCATTTGGATGGGAACTTTGCATAAACATGAAATGACAAAGAAAACAAGGATAGAGAATTATCACTAACTCCACCATACATAAATTTTCACACTTAGACAAATGTTATTGAAATAAATAAAAAACTTGAGTTAAAATTCAAAGGAAAAATAAAATGTAATTATAGAAGGTCTTTACCATATAATGGTGTGGTATTAGTTTACAAAAGCCAAAATGGCTACTACTTTTAGAATTTGAAAGAGAGGAGAAGAGAAGGAAGTCCAAGAATAGCTAAAACATTTGGCATGCTGAGAAAAGGAATTGAACATGTATGAGAATGAATTTTTAGGTATAACATGTAAGGTTTGGTGGGAAAAATGGCCCTCAAAGGCATGAAAACTCCTAAAATGTGGCATAAAATTCATTTTTCTTGCACATAAAACTACCTTCATTATTTGGTCCTTTTGGAACATCCCATAACTAGCTATAGATAGATATAATTATAGGTATGTGTTTTATACATGCTCCACCATGCATTGGTTGCATCACTAATGATCAAAATTCATATTCACATGAGTTACCATTGCCTATAATCCAAATAACTCCTCTTTCACTCTCCCCTTACACTTGGCCTCAAATTTAGATTTATTTTTCCATGAAAATCCATATATATGATTTAATGACACATGCAAAGACATACCATAGCCTTATATTCATTAGGCAGACCTTAAAATGGCTCCCATTTGAAGTTCTCTCCCTTTTCACTTTGCCAACTTTGACTGGCTGAGATGAAGGAACTTGCACAATCACTTAGAAGTTTTCTTGATGAAATAAATGGATATGATGGGCTATATTAGGTCCCAATATTTCTCTAAAAGTTTATTTTATCATTATAAACCTTTCCATACCTAAACAACACCCAAATTATTCAATAAAACCTTATTTCCCTTATCTATATAAGTTGGGCAACACTCAAGTTGATGGGAGGATACCTAGATATTCCTACATAATTTCAAATAAGTTTAATTTCCATTCCATCCCATCTAGATATCTCTCCACCCTCATTTTTCCAATTGGGTCATTTCCAAGGGGTTTAGATGGTTTTAGGTCATTTCCACCCTTAGGGATTATTTACAAAGATCTAACATTGGACTAATGGAATAATAAAAAAAAGTGTTTACTTAGGACCTTATTAAACTTATCATATCCCCTTGAGTCTCCATGCAAAGTATCAATGTAGATATGATCTCTCCAAGTAACCTTATCAAGCTTTATTCCTTTATTCTGTGCAAGCTAAGATGGTTTTAAGCTCAAAATGGATTTATTTTGGATTCCTTTTCATGAAAATAGCTCAAACACATCTTATATTCCTCTATGCATATGTTACAAAGTGTTATAATGTTCACCTAAGGCTGAAATTGATACTAACCCCTACTTGGGCTTTAGGTCAAAACCAGGCCTAATAGGCTTGTCTGCATCCTTGAAGGTTTTAACCACTCTTTTATGTTTCAAGAATATATGAATGGTTTTACCTATTTTTATATATGTAATTCAACTTTACACACCTTTTTAGTTTCAACCAACCCCTATCTCACTGTTTATCTCCTTTATGTTCAATCTGTAAGGTTTGCACCCTAGGGTAGTACCCTCAACCTGAGACAAAATAGAGGGTCATCCACCCATTGTCCTAGGAAAATTAAATATTGGAGGATATTATTCAATTTGTGGAAAAATTTTTATAAATTTTTATCCCTTTATAATATAATTATACCCTTCACATTCCCTAAAACTTGAAAAACTTATGAAGAGTGGACTGTGTGCAAGGTTTTATCATGTGATTGTAGGCTCTTATTTTGAATCCTCTCTCTACATTGTATCCATTTAATTATAATAATTATATTTAGTAATAATTTATTTTGAGATTTAAACATTCTTTATATTTAAATTTTACTACCATCCTAAGGTGCCTTCACCTTTCTTTGTCATGCTCAGTCATAGTCCACTGTGACTGTCTTATCTTGCATAGAAAATGACACTTGTAGGAGTAGATTGGAATGGTTAGACCTTGGGTATAGTGTTTTAAGACTTTATTAGTGTTTTAATAAGCATTTAAAATAAATATTTACATATATAAATCATTTTTATACCTTGGCACACTCCAAACCCTTTGCTCTATCTTACTACCATATCATAGTCAGCTATAGTTGACTATGTTATAACAACATGGGGTAATGTAGATGTACATCATCCTTAGAATCATGATAACTATTCTTGGATCCCAATAGAGGTCTTATAAGAATATTACCTTATCAAATGTTTGTATTTACATATCTAGACTTACCCCATGGATGATTTAAGAGTTTTTAGTCAGTTGTAGTTGGGTTGTTTCAAAGGAAGAATGCTTATAGGTGTAGATTAGGCTCAAAAAACTACATATAAACATATTTAGATGACCTTTGTTCTCATTGGTATTAATTTAAACCTAATTATAACAATTTTACCTACATATAAAATTTCTATGTTGGAACTTTGGTTATAAATGTCATTTGATGCTCAATATTATTGAAATCACTATTTGAACTTAGTGAACAAAAGTGTATATTAGAGCCCTTTAAAAACTACTTTCCAATAATAATATACCCTCATAATTTTTAAAGGATATTAAATTATGTTTGGGATAAAAGGTGATTTCATTTTTTTGGATCAAATCTCTTTACAACATTATCATGGGGCATCATCAAAATGGCTAAATGCTCTATCTTGTGTTTTTAGGGATTATTGTCCTTGAGTTCACATTTTCAACTTTGATCATCAATAATCACTTTGATTTAAAAATTAATGAATCTATTATGTATATCATTCTACATAAAATTATACAAACTCCATGAAGGCTATAGAAACATGTCAAACCACATTTTTACAACACCTTTAATTCTTTGTCAGTACCACCAGTAGGTGGACATTTTCATATGCAGGTAGTGAAAATGAGAAAGTTGGTAGCATGTATGGTATATTATTTCAATGAGTTTTTTACCATATAAAATACTCCAAATGTATCCTTACAAACTTGAATGGTTTGAAACAAGTTCAAATAATCCCAAATCAAAGCTCTCAGTGTCTTGTAGGATGCTATTGTGTTGTAACTAGGTAGTGACTGAGATTGTGGGCAACATGCTTGATATATGACTTCATAATTGATTCCAAATATATTTATATCTTATTTAAACCTTATGGAGACCTTAAAAAATGTTACAACATCCATATAAAACCATTTAAAGTATCTATGAGGGTCTACAAATGCATATATAGTAAAAAATAGGTAGAGATGGTAGAATATAGGATGTGCATATGATATATGTTTCTCTTAATAAATTAATATATAAAAAAATTCCTAAAATTAAACTTATCCATTTTGTATGGAGTTAAAATATATCTAAAGATTCAAACACTTGTGATCAATCTCCTTTTTGTACCTATAGGTGTATGCAAACAGTGAATGATATGCATATATGGGGATTTGACTATCACAATCTTTATTATGTCAAATATATGGGTTTAGATTAATTTTTCATGATTATGAGAAGGCATAAAAACTATTTTAACACTTAATTTCCTTATATTGATGTTTTCACACTCAAGACACCATGACTACATTTGGAAACAAGTAGAAAGCTGACTATGTTTCCATATGACTATGTGTTTGAATCAAAGGATGAGGTTGTAAGACCAAAAATGAAAATTATGTTATTTTATGACATGTAAACATGGATCACGTCTTATCACATCCACATAAAACCCTTTTATACAACCAAACCTTCTTCAAGTAGTGAAGCTAACTACAACCTCACATGGAACATCAACTTCAAACCTTGAACTATTTGGCCCATGAAATAATTTCCAAACATGAAAATAATCATTTGAATAATGATAGGAGAGATTAAACATCCATTGGAATAAATTTTATAATTTTATTTATACAGACCATCTCAAACAAGAGTGAAAGCTACAAGGTGTGGGAAATAATAAGCAAAAAAACATAGTTAACTTGTTAAAGATGGTACATAAAGTATAAGCCACCATTATTTACACTCCAAGAATTAAATTGAATATTAATTAGTGTACTATCACCCTCAAATACATTTTATCTAGAAGTTCTCTTACTAGCCATACCAACCAAAAACCTATTGACTAGTTTCATGTGAATGGTAGAGCGATGGAGGAGAAGAACTATTTTAGCTGAAATTTGACACTTAAAAATCATGTAGAGTATGGAAATGAGTCTGAATTTTTTTAAGAGACATCCCAAAATATTCTCCCTTGTGCCATTTTCTCCAATAGTTCATACACCTTTGAAACTCTCCTTTTTCACTTAAATTCTTGATTTTTAATTATAACCTACAAGTTTTCAATTAGAATATTACATTTATGATAGGGAATAATATATTAGACTTTTATGATGATTTTAAAACACATTTACACAACTCAAAACCATACCACTTGCATTTAATTCTCATTTATGACCCCCAAGTGACTCAAAATGACAAAATGACTAACTAGACCATAATGAAGGATAAAATGACATCACAAATCACATCTAATTGACTATTAAACACCTTATTAAATTGTACTATACCCCTATATAATTTTTTGACTATAGGGGGTTGTCCCATTTTGACTTGTGGTCAAAATGGTCAACATTCTTTGTGATTTCCTAAGGGTGGTATGCTTGTTATTCCATGACAAATAGCCTAATATTACCCATTGGGCCATGGAGTCACCTATACACTAATTTTACACACAAATTTACTTTTAAAACATACCAAACACCAAATAAAGGCACAAAAAATAAGACACACTCAAAAGAAACACACATGTGTTCACTAGAACACTTATGAAACACAACACAACTAAAAGAGAAAACACACACCTATAATACTATTTACAAACCTCACTCTTGAGGTGAAACATTTGATCATACATAAAATAGGGTCATAGATATTCCCCCTTTCATCTTTTTCACTCCATTAAGGCAACCTAGCATGAAGAGAATACTAATCACCAATCACTTGCATATATGTGTATGGTCAAGAAGCTTACCAACTCTATGTCCTCTCTTGTCTACAAGTGGACTATTTGGAACATTCATGAATTATTTATATTGATATTTAATGAAATTTATTAGGGTTTCAACCAATTTTATATATATCATATTTATTAGATGCTCTCTAACAAATTATAGACTAGAGTGTATGATATCTGTCTCATCTTTGTGCTCTTTTAAGATAGCATGTAGTTGATTTTTTTGAAGTATAAAACTAATATTATTCATGATCCAATGCCTCTCAATGTGGATCAATATATTATGGAGCCCTTGACTATTTATTAGGCATAACAACTTCTACCTTGACATCATTCTCTATGTTCATAACTCCTTGGGCAGAAACTACATCAATCCCTTTCATGACTCAAGGTCCTTGATTGGTAGAAAGGAATTTACCTTATCATTTTATAGGAGACTTGAAAACATGATCATTACTTTCATTATTAATCTCAACATTAGACATGTAATCTCTATAAGAAAAAAGGAGACTTATTGAGCTTGTCAAATTCTTTTCATATGTCATTGAGCCTTTGACATAGTTCCTCTTCATTTGCATCATAAAACTCTTCTCCATGCATGGTAAGAAAATTATCATTATGTTTGTTAGAATCATTGACCAAATCAGATGTATAAGTATTGAGAAGAGAATTAGCATTACCAAGCTAATCAAACTCATGACAAAGACATAAAACCTTTACCATAAGTCATCATCATCTACCTCATGAGTGTCATTCTCAAGAGAATCTTAATCAATAGTAGGGATAAATACATAATTATTCCCATTATGGTGCTTAATAATATTCATCAACATATCATCATCATACTCATGAATCATGTAGTTACCTTCAAGAACATGAGAATGTTTGATACTTACTTCATCTCCTTCAAATTGAACTTTATGCATGGTATAAGTCCCAATGCTAGTTTTCTCAAAGTATGTAGTAAAATCATGTTCATATGCATCTACATCATAATAATTTAAGATAAAATACAAAATTCCCTCAATTTTATAAGCACCATCATCCACATTAGATTCCTCCTCATGGACAACATAATTCAAATTATCACTTGTTCAACATAAGTCTCAATATGGAACCTTGCAAGAGGTTAAGTTATAATGGTCACTTTTGTCCCATACCTTATCCTAAAGGATAATAAGGTATAATAAGTTGATATATAGCCACATATATTTGTTTTAAAGTCTCTTGAAAGTATAATTTCAAAGTGGGTAGGAAGGTTAATAATAATGTCTTGGAGAATAGGAAAACTAGGACAATTATGTAAGAAGACCTTAAGTTTTTTTTATCATCCCTATGGTATCGGTTGGTGTACCATATAATTGGAGAACTCATTTTATATGAGGTTCATAATTTAGGCCCAAATTATTATCTACAACCTTGGGTATGGCTGATGTAGAAGCACCACTATCAACTATGCATTTGTGTACCAATTTGTCACCCAATATGGGAATGAGGTAGAATGGTGGAGGATTATCAACTTTAATAGATGGTTCAAAAATATTATTAGGGGAATTTGCAATGAAAAAATGAATATAAATTTGACTTAGATGTGAATGAATATTAGGAATAATGGATAGTTACTTTTATAATAGATACTTTTTAAAGAATACGCTATGTTTAGGGAAGTATTACTTACATTATATTGAGTCCTTAGAGAAAAATTATTTCTTGAAACTTTATTAATTGACATACCTTGAGTATATCCTACCACATTTTGAATTAGAGTAGGCGTGGGTGTGCCTGGACTTGCCTTGCGTGCAACCATACTTTTCTACCTTGGAGAGAGATTAGATGAACTTGTAGGCATTTTATTGTCAACACCTAGAGCCTTCTTCTTGTACCTTGTATTATCTCTAATATAGGCTCCATTACTAAGTTAAAAAGTGTATTCCACTAAGAATTTTGTGAAGCTTTCTCCATGAGGCTACCATTCCTCATTTGCTTGCATCTTGACCTCATCTTCAGCTGATAGGAAAGGAGTGACCCCTCCTTGATAAAAAACTATTGCTCTCCACCCTCATTAGCATCCATAAATTGGCCTTATTTCCAATCTTCTCCTTGGACCATGTTCCTATGCAGTGGTACCATCTCTCTTGAATTGGTAGTAGGATTAGGATTGTACACATTGATGGGCTGGTTTAATTTAGGTTGCCCTTGACCTCTTCCTCTTTCATATTATTAGACATATTGCTTCTGATAGGGGTATGGATTTTGATAGGCACCTTGTTGCATGTTGTCATACCTAATTTTATCTCTTATAATTTGAATTTATAAATCTTTATCAGTGACATTCTCTACCTTTTTAGGAGCAACTTTAGGCTTGGTGTTGGAATTAGTAATTTGGGCCACATTTAGAGTATTAGCATAAGTATGAGATAATGGAGGCATAAATAATTTAGGAGGTAGTTTTCCATCTTGAATAAGACCATTATTATCTCTAATGGCAAGTTCATATGCATTAGGACAAGTGAAGACACCCATAGATTGAAGCATGATAGCAATATCAGTACCAATGGATCTCAAATAGGTAGGAAACACAAAGATAAAAGGTGGTATCATATTAAGAGGTAATCTATACCAAGTATTTTGAAACCACTCATTTAATTCATGCATTACTTCCTTAAGTCATATTTTGATAACATTAAGATGATGTATAAGATAGGTATAGTCACTTTTATCTTCAAATCTTGAAGTGAAGAACACTCCAAAGTCTTCCCATGATGTGATACATCTACCTAGAAAATTCCTATATCAATCAAGAGCTTTCCCCTTAAGGGACATGGCAAGGAGTATAATGGTAATAATTTCCTTAGTGACATTATGAGTATAATGGAAACAACAAAAATTTGAAATATCCTTGATGTGTTCACTAGCTATAACATGATTCTCACCATTGAATGTAGGCACACTCTTTGTGGCACTAAGAGGAATGTCATCATAGGCTTGAAAATGGATTGGGTTTTTAGTATTAAAGGTAGGAAATTCATGTTTCCTAGCCATGTTTTATAAAATATCTTCAATTAATTCATTCTCTTCAATATTTTCACTTCCTTAGTTAGTAAAATCTTCTTACTCTTAAAAGGGATAATTAGGATGAGGGTAATGAACTTCAAGAAGAATTTTAGGCTCAATAAATGGATAAATAGGATTGATAACTATTTTATATGATGACTTAGTGATACAAATGAAGCATGAGAGAAATTATATGATAAAGCAATGGATGTGAACAAAATTTTACCTTGAATGGAGTTATCAAATGCTGAGTAGCACACCAGTTTTTAACTAATGTTATTAAGACCAACATTCACCATGACCAATTATCTTGAAGACAATGGGTCCTATTAGGCATGTTAGAACTGTTGTCACCAAATAATTCACTCTATAATAATGTGTTTAATCCTCTTCTATATTTGGTAAACAAGGGAACACTTCCAGGTGTGTGGGTGTACCTATAGTGGAAGTGAGCCTCTAAATTTAATGGCTAGATCCCTAAATGTATCTTGGAATGCTTATCACCTAAACGAGTGCTTGTTTATGAGAAAAGAGTTAGAAGTTTCATGATATTTACATAATATAAGTGGGTGATACACCAATATGATTTACCTATGACCATCATACTCCTATCACAATGAAACAAGGCTTATAAACTAGAATCAAAGTCCTAAAGGATTATAACATGAGTGTTTCAATATAGAGGTGATGTGCATGAAATAAATAAAAGGTAAATGAAATAAAAGATAAAATTCAGAATATAATAAAAATAGTATACTTGAAAGGGGCCTAATATATTTGACTACACTCTATATGACCTATTAGAATAAGAACTCTTAAACATGAAAGGATAACACAAGCAAGGATAGAGAATTATCACTAACTCCACCATACATCAATTTGCACACTTAGACAAAATTTCATGAACTAAAAGCCAAACATGAATTAATTTTAAAAGTAAAAATACAATGTCAATCCTATAGGTATTTTCCATACATGGTGTGGTATTATCTTATAAGAGCTGAAATGGTTACTACTTATAATATTTGAGAGAAGATAAGATAATGAAGTCCAAGAGTCACTAGGACATGTGTCATGCTGAAAAAAGGAGTTGAACATGCAATATAATGAAGTGTGAGATATACCATGAAAGTTATGGTAGGATAAATAGCCCTCAAAGGCATGAAAACTCCTAAAATGTGGCATAGTTTTCCTTTTACTTGCTTCAAAAATTGCCTTCATCATTTGGTCCTTTTAGAACATCCCATAACTAGGTAGGGATAGATATAATGATTTTAATAAGAGGGAGGGTTTTTATACATGATCCTCCATGAATTTTTTACATCCCTAATCCTCAATATTTTTTTACACATGAGTTACTATTGCATATAGTCCAAGTAACTCTTCTTTCACTCACCCCTCACACTTGGCATCAAAGTTGGATTCATTTTTCCATGAAAATCCATAAATAAGAGTTAATGACACATTTGAACACCTCCCATAGCCTTTGATTCATTAGGTATTCCTTAAAGGGCCTCCCACTTAAAGTTCTCACCCTTCTTACTATCTTGCTCACTTTTCTAGGTTTGATTGGTTGAGATGAAGACACTTAAAAGTTCTCTTGATATACTAAATGGATATTATATGATATATTAAGTCTAAATATTTCTCAAAAAATTGATTTCATCATTTGGAACCTTGACATACCCTTAAAACACCCAAAATAATCAAGAAAACCTTATTTTCCCCCTATTTGTACAAGGTAACATTCAAGTTGATGGGAAGGAGACCTAGAGAGTCTTATTTAAGTTACAATAAATAAATTTAATGTCCATTCCATCCCACATGGATATCTCTCCATCCTCATTTTTCAAATTGGGTCATTTCTAAGGGTTTTAAGTCATTTCCACCCTTAGGGATTGTTTATAAATATCTAGCATTGGATTGATATACTAATCCCAACAAGTGTTTTTTGATTAGGACATCATTAATCTTATTCTATCCCCTTTAGTATCCATTTAAAGTATCAATGTAGATATGAGCTCTCCAATTTGTCTTATCAAGCTTTGTTCCTTCATTATGTGTAAGTTGGGATGATTTTAAGCCCAAAATGGATTTCCCATGGATTCCTTTTAATTAAAATAGCTAAAAAACATACTATATTCCTATATGAACATGTTAAAAAGTTATATATTGTTCACCTAAGGCTAAAAGTGATACTGACCCCCTACTTGGGCTTGAGGCCTAAATCAAGCCTAATAGGCTTGTCTACATCCTTGAAGTTCTTAATCACTCTTTTATGTTTTAGGTAGCTATGGATGGTTCTACATATTTGTATTTATGTAATTCATATTTCCACAAATTATTTTTAGGTTCAACCAACCCCTATCTCACTATCTATCTCCTTTATGTTTAATCTATAGGGTTTGCACCCTAGGGGAGTACCCTCTATCTGAGATAAAATAGAGGGTAACTATCCTATTATCCCATACAAGATGAATATTGGAAGGCTTATCCAAGTGGTTTATGATTTTTCATAAAATTTTATCCCCTAATCATATCATTAGACCCTTCACATTCACTAAAACCTAAAATAGACTTATGAAGAGTGGACTATGTACAAGGTTTTATCATGTGACTACAAGTTATTATTTTGAGGTCTCTCTTTGCATTATCTCCATGTAATGAGCATAATGATAGGTAATAATCACTTCTTATGATATTTAACCATTATTTATATTCATGTTTCATTACCATCTTAAGGTGCCTTCAGCTTTCTTTATCATGTTCAAACACAATCAACTATGACTGTATTATCTTGCCTAGAAAATGATACTAGAAGGTGTAGATTAACATGGTTGTAACTTTAGTATAGTGTTTTAAGAAAATTTTATGGTGTTACTAGATATTTTACATCCATTTTTATCTATCCAAGTCATTTCCATACCTTGTTTACTACCATATCATAGTTAGCTATAGTTGACTATGTTGTAGCAACATGGGGTACTGTAGACACACACCATCATTGGAATCACTGCTACATGTTATTGGATCCACATATAAGTTTTATAATAATATTAACTTATATAATGTTAGTATATACATATATATACTGACCTCATGGATGATGCAATAGTTTTTAGTCAACTATAGGTGGGTTGTTTCAAAGGAAAGGACACTTGTGGTGTATATTAGGCTCAAAACACTGCATATCAACCTCTTTTGATGATATTTGTGCTCATTGGTTTTCCTTTAAAACTAATTATAACTAATTGACCTACATATACATGTTATATGTTTCAAATTTGGGTATAAAGGTCATTTGATGCTTAATACTATAGAAGTCATTGTTTGAACTTAGTGAACAAAAGTGCATATTGGAGCCCTTCAAAAACTACTTTCCATTAATCATACACCCTCCTACATTTACAAGGATATTAACCTATGTGGAGGATATAATCTGAGTGAATTTGGATGGATAAAAATGGCTAGGTGTTCTATTTTGTGTTTTTAGGGACTCTTATCTCAAAGTTCACTTTCTCAACTTTGATCATGACTCCTCACTTTGATTTCCATATTAAGGCCTCAAGTGTTTATATCATGATACATAAAACCATCCCTACTTCATGAAGTATTTCAAAACATGTCAAACCACCTTTTTACAACACCTTTAAGTCTCTGTTAGTACCACCTATAGGTGGACATTTTCATATGTAGGTAGTGTAAATGAGTAAGTTGGCAGTATGTATGGTATATGAGTTTAATAAGGTTTGGACCCTATGAAATAATCCCAATGTATCCTTATAACCTTTAATGGTTTGATACAATTTAAAATACTCCCAAATCAAAAATCTTAGTCTCCTATAAGCATGCTATTGTGTTGCAACCAGGCAATGAGTGAGACTATGGGCAATAGACTTGATATGTGACTTCATACTTGATTCATAAGATATTTAAATATTATGGAGACCTTAAAAAATGTTATAAAATCCATATAAAACCATTTGAGATATTTTTGGGGGTATACAAATGTATATATAATAAAAATAAACAAATATGGTAAAATGCAAGATGTGCATATGATATATGTTGCTCTTACTGACTTAAGATATCCATGAAGTAATAAAATGAAACTTCTCCACTTAATGGAGAGTAAAAATATATTTATATATTCAAACACATGTGATCAATCTCCTTTTGTCACTTGTAGGTGCATGCCAATAATGAATGATTGTACATATATGGGGAATTGACTATCATAGTCCTTCTTGTGTCACTTAGATGGGTTTACCTTGATTTTTCATGATTATGAGAAGGTATAAAAACTATTTGAACACTTAATTACCTTATATTGATGTTTTTACACTCAATACACCATGATTGCATTTGGAAATAAGTCGAAAGCTGACTATGTGTTCATATGACTATGTGTTTAAATCAAAGGATGATGTTGTAAGACCCAACATGGAAATGAGGCAATTTTTATGACATGGAAATATTGATCAGATCATATCACATCCACATGAAACCCTTTCAGATAACCAAATCATATACAAGTAGTGAAACTGACTACAACCTCATATTGAACATCAATTTATAACTTTGAAATATTATGGCCCATGAAATCATTAAAAACATGAAACTAAGCATGAGAAGTCTGAGATAAGAGATTAAAAATACTTTTTAATAAAATATAGCATCTGAATTTTAATTACTAACTCAAACAAAATCAAAACCTATAGGGTGTGGGAAATAATAGGCAAAAGCACATAGTCAAATTGTTAAAGATGGATCGTAAAGTATAATCCACCATTATATGAAATAAAATCATGAAATTGAATCTAAATAAGTTTAATAATACCTCCCAAATTAATTTGATATGAAATTTCTCCTACTGGCCGTACCAACCAAAAACCTATTGACTTGTTTCATGTGCATGGTAGAGTTATAGAGGAGTAGAATAGTTTTAGCTAAAATTTAGCACTTCCAAAGCATGTAAATTTTATAAATGAGTATAAATAAGTTAAATATCCATATAAAAATATTATCCCACATGCCATTCTCTCAAATAGGCCATACACCTTTGAAACTCTCTTTTTTACAGTTACTTTCTCAATTTTCAGTTATAACCTACAATTTTTCAGTTATAATATGACATTTTTGATAGGGATTGACATATTTGATGTTGAGGAGTATTTTGGAACACATGGACACAACTTACAACTATACCACTTACATTTAATTATCATTTTGACCCCCAAGTGACTCAAAATGACATAAGAACTAATTAGACCATTACCAAGGATAAAATGACATAAAATCACATAAAATTAACTATTAAACACTCTACAACATTAACTATAATGATATATAGGTTTTTGATTATAAGGGATTGTCCTATTTTGACTTGTGGTTAAAATGGTCAACATGTATTTGTTATGTTTTTTCTCCTTGCTTCTAAAAGCCTTCTATTTGTCATGAATCATAATCAAGTAATGAAATTTATATGAATATAGTGTACCCATATGAATGATCTTTTCTTATTCTCAATTCAACTCAGTAAAAAAGTCATCCAAGCAAGGTATGGTCTATGTATTCCCAAGGGAATGCAATGGAATGAAAGGTAGAGATGAAAATATAATACTTAGATCCCAACTTAGAAAGTATGGAAAGAATCAATTGATCATTCCTTTTGTTAATTATCTATAGTTTTAATAGAATCCTGAGTGAATTGAATTTGCTAATAAGTATTCTACTATATCAAAATATCTTGGGCTCAAATGATGAGCTCATTCTCCAACCAATGACCTCTCAATATGTCTTATTTCCCTAATAATTTTTCCAATATGGTAAAAAATTCATTTGGAGTAGAGGTATATTTAATATTAAAGAGTAGGTTAGGAAACATAGATTGGCATAAAAGATCGCAGGCTTTGTCATTTCTGTTATACCACTTTAGCTTCTCTACTTAGGCATTGGTTTTTTATCTACACATTGTGATTTGGTTTAAGCATTTTATTCTCAAGATTATTTAAAATTTGAATTTATAATCATGATAATTCCATTATGTAAGAACTATAACATAACTTAGATCCATCATATAGAAAGGAAGTATGTGGTAAACTACATATGTTGAAAGACTAGGCAAATTCAATCCATTAAAATTATTAAGGTTAAAATTATAAGGAATGATAATATTACCAATGTGTAGAGATTTAAAAAATCACACTTTAAAAAAAAGGTCACCTCAAAAGGATCAAGAAGATTAAATTTATGTCCATTTGAAGTTCTATATGGAAAGGTCAATCTCCACTTTGAAAAGTTTGGAAATTTTTGGGTGTGCAAAAGTTTACATGGATTTTTTAGAATTATTCTCCATAAAATAAATTATATCATTTTGGAGAAAAAGTTTAAAAACACTGGGTTGGAAGTGATTAAGGGGATTAAATACCCTATTACTAGGGGATAAGACATATTTTGGTTGCTCCCACCCTCTCACTTTGATTGACGTGATTGATGAGGGAGTGACATCATCCAAAAAATGGATCCATTTTGAAAATCAATTTGTCACTCTCCACTATTTTTAAATTTGATAGTATCTATGATTGTGTAGGTAAGAATAAAATGTGAGTGGAACTATAATTATGATTTTATAGGTGTTATATCCTAACACTATCATGAATAGATAGTGGAGTTTAAGGCATGCATGAGTATGTTTCACAACCCACAGTGTGCTTGAATATCCCTAAAAGTATATATGTTACATGATTAATATTTAGAACCAAAGTGGTGTTCAAGTAATTGTTAAAACTCAATAGGTGTTTGAATAGATGTTAGAACATGGAAATTGTTCTAGAATGCATCAAAACTTGACAAGTGTTATAACATGTGTCAAAACTTGAAAGGTTCTTTTTCAGTGGTTAAAACCCTACATGTACCTTTTCAAGGGTCATAGATTGATGAATATGCACACAAAAATTCAAATTTCCATCGAGTTGGAATTATCCAATGGGAATTTTTTTCAAAAAAGAAAATTTTGATAAGTATCAAAATTATGTGTGAGTGGTGAAAATATAACTCAAGTGAAAAACCTCCAAGTTTTTTGATTATGTATACCTCTTCTAAAATATGAAATAGCCCCTCTTGGTTTCATTAAAAACCTAAAAAACATAGATATTATTTTTCCTCGAAGTCACTAAAAAGTATATATTTTTGTATATTTAAAAAATGGCCTTGAAAATTCTCTAAAAATGGCCACAAATAGACTGTCATGAAACTAGGTTGTGTTTATATTCATTCTTATGTTTTTATAGATTATAAATATAATGGCATTATTTTTCTCACTTAGATACTATGGGTATCTAGATTTTCTTGGATTTACTAGAAACCCCACCAAACCCTAAAAACTGAAATTAACAAAAATATAAAACCAACAATAATGTAAGATCTCATAATAAAATTGATGTATTGGTCTATCATGTTAGAGTGGGACATAATCAAAGATTAAATGGATAGGTTTAAATGCATAAAGCTCAATCTATATGGAGGCTTATCCCAAAATATCCATTGGTAAGTGAAATGTTTATCAAGAGATAGAGTGTGAGTCTAACTCACTAGAGGAAGACAGGGGGTGTTAGTGTAGGCTTTTACCCATTTTTTGGATTACCTACATGGTTTTAAGTTCATCAGGGGAAATACACTTAATGTGTTTTTAAATTATGAGTTGAGTTTTTACCGTTAAGGTGACCTAATATCTCATTATATAATGTACCTCCTTTATAATTTTTGGCTAATCATTTAGTAGACATGTATAAATCTCACTTTTACTTTGCATCTTACTCTCACTTACTCCTAGGGATTTTGTGTAGTCTATGACATTCATAGATCTTAGAGTCATTCAATAGAGTTGGGTTTCCCATAAAAATGTCATTGTGTGATGAAATTCATAAAATTATAAAAAAATTCAAAATTATCTAGGGTGTTTCATATTTTGAGTCAAATTTCCCATACCAATGTCATTGCATAGTATAATTCTCTACACTAGGACAAATTTTAGAAATATTTTGGGTATTTCATATTTTGAGTTATGTTTCCTATACCAATGTCATTATGCATCATAATTCACATTATTAAGAGAAATTTTAGTGTTATTTGGGTTGTCTTATATTCGAGTTAAGTTTCCTATACAAATTTCATTGTGTAAAGTAATTTAAAACAATCACATTTTTTTTTAAATATTGGTTTGTTACATATTTTGAGTCAGGTTTCTTGTACTAATGTCCTTACATCACATAATTTATAACATTTTGAATTTTTTTATATATATTGAGGGCCATGATTATTTTGAGTTGAGTTTATTATAATGATGCCATTGCATGGCAACATTAAAAAACACTTTGAAATTTTTTGAAAACATTTTGGGTGATCCATATCTTGAGTCAGAATTCTTATACTGATGTCACTACACTTTGTAATTCACAACACTGGGACACATTTTATAAATATTTATCATGTTTGATATTTTGAGTTAGGTTTCCCATACTAATTTCATTTCATAACATAATTCACAACACTAGGAAAATTTTCTAAAATATTTTGGGTGTTGGACATTTTGAGTCTGATTTTCCATACCAATTTTGATGTGTGGATAAATTCTTAACTATGGGAAAAATTAATGAAATATTTTGGTTGTTGCATATTTTGGGTCAACTTTGTGTGATAATAATGTCATTATGTAATACAATACTAGGAATTAATTTTACAATATTTGGTGTGTTACAAATTTTGAGTTGGGTTTCCTATACCAATGTCATTGCATGGCACAATTCACAAGAATAAGATAATTTTTGTAATTATTTAGGGTGTTGCATATTTTGAGTCAGGTTTCCCACACTTATGTCATTACATGACATAATTTTCAACATTGGGACAAATTTAAGAAATATTTGGGGTGCTGCTTATTTTGAGTCATGTTTCCTTTACTAGTGTTATTGCATAACACATTCAAAACACTAGGAAAAATATTATAAATATGTGGGTTGTTGCATATTTTTATATATAAATTCCATACCAATGTCATTTCAAGTTACAATTTGAAACACTAGAATAATTTTCATAAGTTTTTTTGGATGTTGCATATTTTGAGTCTGATTTCCTATACCAATGTCATTTCACAACACAATTCATAACACTAGGAAAATTTTCATAAATGTTTTATCTATTTCATATTTTTAGTTGGGTTTCTTATCCTAATATCATTACACAACACAATTCACAACACTGGGACACATTTTGGAAAAAAATTAGGGTGTTGAATATTTTGAGTGAGGTTTCCCATACCAATGTTATTGTGTAGTATAATTTACATCACTAAGAATTTTTTTGAAAATATTTGGGGTGTTTCATATTCTAAATCAGGTTTCTTGTACAATTGTCAATGTGTCAAGTAATTCACAACACTAGGAAACATTTGGAAAATATTTCATATGTTGTATATTTTGATTTAGGTTTCCTATACTAATATCATTCAAGACATAATTCATAAAATTTGGAAAAGTTTCATAAATATTTGGGATTTTACATACTTTGAGTCTAGTTTCCCATACCAATGTCATTGTGCAATGTGGTTTGCAACACTAGTAAATTTTTTGGAAACTTTTTGGGGTGTTGCATATTTTGAGTTGGGTTTCCCATACCAATGTCATTGTATGGCATAATTGACAACCCTAGGATTTTTTTTTCAAATTGTTGGGGTGTTATATATTTTGATTGGATTTTCTTGTACCAATGTTGTTCTATAGCACATTTGAAACATTGGGATACATTTTAGAAATATTTAGCATGTTACATATTTTTGAGTCAAGTTTCCTTACCAATGTCATTATGGAATGAAATTCATAACATTAGTACAATGCAATAACCAATTTTTTATATAATAATAAGATAAAAAAACTATGGTACACATACTTAATTAGAGTTTAGCACCAAAATTTGAAGTGGGATCCATAATTGTGGCATAACCAACACAAGAACTAGACCAAATCCATACATTAACAATGACTTTATCAAGAATATTTTTGACCACATAGTATTCAGATAGAAGTGGTTCAATGTATAAAAAATCACACGTGCCTATCTTTATACTTAAATTTGACCTTATTATTAAGTTTTTCACTAAATTACACACTTAATTAAGTACCTATACATGTTATAAAATAGTTAGTACCTCAATGGGTAAATCAAAAAAGTTTTAGCAAATAGTTGTAGGAAGTAAGATTGATTCAAAATAAGAATAATCATACTAAGATTTCATAATCAATATCTATCAAAATCTTAGTCAATATGAAGTGATCATGAAAAGTATTATTTATAAAATCACTTCAAAGCTTTGGAATAGATTATAAAGTTCATAAATAAGTAAGGGATAATATTGAGATCCCACAGGTATGTAGCTTAAGGAGGTTAGATCAAACGCATAATTGTAATGATTAATATTCTTAAGATGTTTCAACAACCATGCTTATGTTCTGATTTGGAACATTTATTTTTTACAAGATAAGGTTAGTTTCAAGGTACAAGTCAATACATGATTGCTTAATATCTTACTAAAGTTAAGATATCCTTAAAAGGTTAAATAAACACACTTAAAACATCAATGTTTTAATACACATGAGATCAATGAACTCAATGTACTTATACATTGTTTAACACTTGACCTTAGTAATTAAGAGAATTAAACTTCAATTTAGGTCAATGTACTTTAGACAAGTACTTCATGATTTTTTTGTGCCTTAAGGATTTTAAAACATTTTTTTCTTAACTTTTTAGACTTATTAATTACATATTAATGATTATAAGTCACCACATTATCTTGTTATAATTCCGTGTCTTTATAATGAAATAGAATAACCTATTATTACTCTTTAAGCCAATTTCAAGTAATAAGTAGGTGTTCATCAAGCACATTATGCCTCAATAAAATAACCATTGGAATATAGGATATTTTAATAACTAAACCATTTACAAATTGTTTTACTAAATTAGCTTTAACAAATATATAAGATTTGAATCACATTAATAGAATCTCGATTATAATTTTTCAATCCCAAATTATACAATCATGTCCCTAAACATTCCTATCACTTTAAATAGTGACATAAATGTTTCTAAAAATGATTGTATTTAGTATATACTATTGAAAAGGATATTAAATTTAGACACCTTTTAATTTTATTTAAATTAATCCTAAACATAGAGTCAATTTAACAATTGTAGCTCTTTAACATAGTCCTTATGTTTTGAGGTAGTCAAATCAAGATTTATCACATGTATATAAGAATGTTGATCAACACAACTTGTCCTTGATCAAGTGATATCATTATTCAGTTTTAATAACAATTATGATCAAAGAATTATAATTAACTCAAATTAATATTAAAAACATAATTTATACAAAATGTATATCAAATATACTTTATACATACATAATATCACTTTCCAATTGTCACATAGTATCTCATAATTGAATATTATAACTATAACTCAAAATCAACCAATTACTATTTAAATTATCCAACTAACTCAATTCCATTCACCTAAAATAAAAATATTAATAGTATTGAATAGTTATATGAACTTTAAAAATATTTATGAACACATATTAATAATATAAGTTAACTAAATGAACTTTTACCACTATGCAAAGAAACATACCCATATTATAAAACCTTATACTCATAACAACATTATAAAACATTCATGAATTTTTTTATCAAACTTAAATTATTGTAATAATGAAATTGAAACTCAACTCAAGTTCTCATGTAAGGAAACATATTCACACAGTCAGTGAAAATGAATTCAACCAAACTAATCAAAGAAAATAAGATAAAATGTCCTTAAAGTGTTAGCTCAATGTTGACCAATAGGGTCAAATAAAAAATCATGACAAAATATTTCAAGGTTATTATCACTAACTGGTAATGATTATAATGATTGAAATCTTCATATGAATGTTTAAATTCAACCTATATTTAAAAATGATGATTTATGCAAATTGTTAAATAATCCTTAACCTAGAGTTAAATAATCATGTAGATAATTGACATTAAGTCACTAAAAATAGACTTTCATCATAAGTTAGTAACCTTATAATGACCCAAATAAAATATATTAATCTTACAGATACTAATTGGAATACATTAAAATAATAGTAAAATAAGATTTTAAGCAAAGTTTAGGTGGTGTTCAAACCCCATCTATAACTAAACATTTAATTATATTCTTCTAAGGTCCTGGCCTAAAATGCATAGTATTATATTTTTAAAAAATAACCCAAATAACACTTGATTATATATCTAGGGTTTCAAACTCATAACCATGATTTCAAAAATAATAATAACCCAAAATACAATGTGTACAATTATAGCCCTAAAGGGATTTTAAAAATAATAATAAACTTCTATAAAAACAAATGATCCTAGACCTAACATGCAAATAAAATTCACAACCAATATGCTTCAAATGATCCATAATGTCTTTATAAATCTCTTTTTTAAACCAACAAATACAACCCATATTTTAACTCAAACCCTAAAGGGTTTTCTTCATGAAAACAAGATACTACAACACTTCATTTTGCATTCCATAGAATAATAAAATGACTGAATTTATTTTTAAATAAAAATTTAGTTCATACTAGCAAGGTTGAACTATAAAACCACTCAAAATTTTAAAAACAATACTTACTTGTATACCATCTAAAAGAATGAAAAAGAATGGTGATTTTAATTCTTTTCCTTACATTCAAAAACATCCATCTATTCACACCTGAATTCAAAGACCAATCCAAAAAATTTAACAAAAATGAACAACCATAAAATTCCATAAAATTTATCACATGTCCAAAAAAACAAAGACTCACTCTATTTTGAATGCTAAAATAAGCTCATGCATCTAATTACACTCATATTTCCATTAGTTGACATGCCCAAATTCTGGTAAAGTTTTCCCAAGTGTAGGGATTATAAATGACAAAGCTAAATGAGCATGTAATAAATATAAAAGGGTTTGGAAGAGTCTAAATCCACTTATATCAAATGGAGAAATAATGTCATCACATCAAAATCACAAACAAAACCCATCATTTCAACTAATGCCATGTCCATGATTCTAATTGCCTAGCCAAAGCAATGTCAAGAAAAGAATTGGTTTATTTAGATAATGAATGCATCAAGATTCTAATTAAATAAATACCTTTAAGAAATTAAACAAAGTGTTGAAGACCATTCCAAATATTAAAATTCCTTTAAAACATAATCAATAACTAATGCCTTTTAAGCCAAAACAAAATAGGACTGTGACAAGAATGTCTCTCAAGATTCTAACACAAGTCATGATTTATGCAACAAGTCAAATAAAAATGAACACAAATTCATTGTCGAAGACTGAGAAGAAATAGGCAAGGTGAGAAATATAATGAGTAGGACAATCAAGTAATATAAAATAGTATAGGCAAAAACACTAACTCGTTTCAGCAAAACTAATAAATTCAAAGAGTCAAAATCAACTGAGTAAAGTAATGATAAAATAATAAATTAAAACTAAATAATGATCAAATCAAAAGGAAGTCAAAATTTAAAATGATAAGCACTCAACATTATAAATTAAAACTATAAAATGACTCAAAACATAATAATAGTCAAAGCCAAGTATTGGTGATTTTAAGTTCATTATTTTTTTTTCCATTCACTTTCTCTACCTTACCTAATTAATCATAATCACATCCAATCTAACTCATATCTAGTACCTATAGTAATAATATACCATCAATAATATCCATACTATATAATAGTAATTAATGAAATAACAACATTAAATACAATAATATAACTAAACTAAATAATGAATCAATAACTCATTAAACATGAAATATCCAATGTTGTAATGAAAAACATATCAAATAACTGTCTAAACAATAATCAATAATCGATCAAACATAGATCATGAAATTGTATCACAATAGTAATATAAATAATTATATCTTATATAGTTAATAACTAAACCTTAATAACAAGTGAAATTAATTTAGTCAAATAGGGTCATGACATCCTACCCCACTTGGGAGAGATCCATCTTAACAATAAAAATAACCAAGGATAATGTTTATTAAAAAGGCTCTCATCTTCCATAGTATCACTTCATTCAGAGAATGGATCACATTAAACTAGAAATTAGAAAATCTCACTATTTCATAAGCTAACACTATGATGTTCCAATATTTTCACTGGATCCAAATGCATCTTTCCCTCTTTTTAAACCTAAAGATGAGTCCAATCCAACACATGAGAAGGATCATGCATATTTTGAGTAAGGTTTTCATACCAATGTCTTTAGATGACATAATTAAAAACACTAAGACAAATTTTAGAAATGTTGAGGATGTTGTATATTCTGAGTTAGGTTTCCTGTACAATTACCATTATGTCACACAATTCACAACACAGACAAATTTCAAAAATATTAGGGGTGTTGCATATTTTGATTCAAGTTTATCATACCAATATCATTGTGAGACATAATTGGTAATGGTAGGATAGATTGAAAAGATATTAAGGATGATGAATATTTTGAATCTTGTTTCCCATACCAATGTCACTCACTACATGGTAGGATTCACAACACTTGGAATGTTTTTTGAAATATTTGGGTGTTACGTATTTTAAGTTAGGTTTCCCATATAAATGTTGTTTCATGGCATAATTTGTAACACTAGGATGGATTTAATAAATACTTTGGGTGCTGCATACTTTGAATAAGGTTTCCCTTACTAGTGTTGTTACATGGTGTAATTCATAACACTGGAACAAATTTAAGAAATATTTGGGGTGTTTTATATTTTGAGTCATGTTTCTCATATAAATGTTGTTATGTAGTGAAGTTCGCAAAACTTAGACAAATTTTGAAAATATTTATGTTGTTCCATATTTTAAGCCAAGTTCTTGTACCAATGTCATTGCACTGTGAGATTTGCAACACTAGGAAAATTTTTGGAAATATTTTGGGTGTTGCATATTTTTATTTGGGCTTCCCTTAATAATGTCATTATGTAGTTTAGTTCACAATAATAATACAAAGTTTATACATATTTTGGGTGTTGCATATTTTGAGTTAGTTTTCCCATACCAACGTCATTATATGACATAATTCACAACACTAGGAATTTTTTTAAATATTTGAGGTGTTACATATTTTTAGTCGATTTTCCCACACCAATGTCATTACATAACATAATTCTCAACACTGAGACAATTTTTTTAAATATTGATGTTATTGCATATTTTGAGTTGGTTATCCCATACCAATGTCATTATGTGGTGCAACTCATAATACTAGGACAAATTCTATAAATATTTGGGGAATCCATATTTTGAGTCAGGTTTATCATACCAATGTCATTTCACCATGTTATTCACAAAACTAGGATAAGTTTCATAAATATTTGGGATGTTACATATTTTGAGTTGGGTTCATCATACTAATGAGGCACAATTACAAAAATTAGATAATTTTTCAAAATATTTAGGGTGTTGTATAATTTGAGTCAATTTTCCCATACCCATGTCATTGCATGGTGAAATTCATGATAGTGGGATAGTTTTTGAAAATATTTGAAGTGTTACATATTTTAAGTCTAGTTTCTGATACCAATATCATTACATGATGTAATTTTCAAAACTTAGACATATTTATGAATTATTTAGGGTGTTTCATATATTGAGTTATGTTTAACATCCCAATGTCATTACACATCATGATTTTAATCAATCGAAAAAAGTTAAGAATTATTTAGGTTGTTTCATATTTTGAGTCTAGTTTCCCATAATAATGTTATTGCATGTCATAGTTCACAACACCATGACAAACTTTATAAATAGTTGTGGTGCTTTATATTTTGAGTCAGGTTTCAATCACCAATATCTTTGTGTCACATAATTTAAAACATTGGGATTTTTTTTAGAAAATATCTGGTTGTTTCATATTTTTAATTGAGTTTGCCATACCATTATTATTGTACAACATAATTCTCAAAAAAGGGAAAAAATTATAAAACATTTGGTGTGTTAAAAATTCTAATTCATGTTACCATAATGATTTCAATTCATGAACTAATTCATAACATTTGAAAAATATATATATATATATATATATATATATATATTTGGGGTGTTGAATATTTCAAGTAAAGTTTCTCACACTAATGTCATTATGTGATGAAAATCATAATAATGACACAAATTTTGAAAATATTTTTGGTGTTACATAATTTGAGTTTACTTTCCCATACCAATGTTATTGTATGGTGTAATTCACAACATTAGGAAAAAATTCTGTAATATTTGGGGTGTTGTATATTCTAAGACTAGTTTCCTATACCAATGTTATTGCAGGATGCAATTTGTAAAAATGGGACAAATTTTGGAAATATTTTTGGTTTTTCATAGTTTAATTGGGGATTCCTATACCAACATCATTATGCCACACAATTCATAACACTGGTACAAATTTCATAAATATTTAGGGTGTTGCATACTTTGAGTCAATTTTGTGATACCAATGTTTCACAATTTAAAATATGAGACATTTTGGAAATATTTTGGTTGTTTCATAATTAAATTTTTTTTACCATACCAATGTCATTACAATATGCAATTACCAAGTTTATAAAATATTTGGGATATAACATATTTTGAGTCAAGTTTCCTATATGAATGTCATTGTGTGGTGTAATTATAACACTTGGATAAATTTTTAAAACATTTAATTTATTGCATATATATATATATATATATATATATATATATATATATATATATATATATATATATATATATATATATATATTTGGGTTTACCATACCAATGTCATTATGCATTATAATTCACATCATTGGTATAAATTAATTAATTATTTGGGATGTTTCATATTTTTAGTCAGGATTCCCATATTAATGTTGTTACATGTCATAAATCACCAAAGTGTGACATAATTTTTAAATATTTAGGGTGTTTCATATTTTGAGTTAGGTTTATTGTAATAATGTAATTATGTTACATAATTTCAAACATTGGGACAAATTTTATAAATATTTGGGGTGTTGCATATTTCAAGTTGGGTTTCCTATATCGATGTCATTGCCAGTGCAATTCTAATTATAGGGACAAATTTTGAAAATATTTGGGTTGTTTCATATTTATTATTTGGGATTTACATACCAATGTATTTATGCCACATAATTTAGAAAACTGGAAAAAATTTAAGAAAATTTTGGGGTGTTACATATTTTGAGTCAAGTTTATCATAGCAATGTGGTGCGATTCACAACACTAGGACAACTTTTAGAAATATTTGGGGTGTTATATATTTTAATTTGGGTTTCACATAACAATGTAATTTTATGGTTAAATTTATATCACCAAGAAATATTTTGAAAAATATTTTGGGTGTTGTATATTTTGAGTTACATTTTCCATACCATTGTTGTTATGTAGTGTAATTCATAACACTAAGACAAATTTCTAAAATATATGGGTTTTTTCATACTTTGATTTAGGTTTCTCAAACCAATTTTGTTTTAAATCATAATTTTCATCACTAGGATATATTTAATAATTATTTGGGGTGTTTCATATTTGGGTCAAGTTTCTTATACCAATGTTGTTGCATGTCATAATTTTCAACACTGGGAAAAGTTTCAAAAATATTTGGGATCTTCCATATTTCAAGTCTAGTTTTCCATAAAAATATCACTATGTCACAAAATTCACAATAGTGGGATAGATTCAAATATATATGGGGTGTTGAATATTTTGAGTTAGCCTTCCCTATTAATGTTGTTACATGGCATGGTTCATAACATTGGAATAAATTTGATAAATATTTGGGATGTTATATATTTTGAGTTGGATTTATTATACCAATGTTTTTGAGTGATGTAATTTGAAACATTAAGAAAATGTATTGAAATATTTGGGGTGTTTCATATTTTGAGTTAGGTTTCCTATACTAATGTAGATAGGCAACATAATTCACAGCATTAGGATTTTTTTTTAAAAAAATAGTGTGTTTCATATTTTGAGTTAGATTTATTAAAAAATTATCTTTGCATAATTAAATTCATAATTATTATCATAGGTTCCCAATTCAATAGAATAAGCTAAGGATGAGGATAGCTAAGTTTTCTTATAATTTGCAAGATGGTATAGAGAATTCATAATTAACAGAGGCATGACAAAGATGAGCTATAGTGTGATTCATAGGAACTAAGATTAATCCAAAGTTTTATTCAGGTATGTGGAGCATTCAAATTAATTTATATAAGATTAAACCAAAAATTAAACATGATAATGTAGACAATAAATAACATAAGAAATACAATAGGTAACCATAAGTAGAAAGTCTATATTGATCTCAACAAAGGTTCATCATCTTCTTCATATAAACATACATATTTATAGTTATTATAGTTCCTAAATATTCATATACTTCTCATATATTGGTGCCAAAGAGAGGACACTATTCATCTTTTATCCCTTTACAACTCATGTGGGATAGGATATAATACATATATATGACAATTTCATACATAATGCATAAATATTTGAAGAATATCATGTGCAGCTTTACTTATCCATTTTATTCTCCCAACACTTTCTCAGACTTAAAATGTTGTCTTATCCTGAGACAATGTCACTATTTCATCTGACTATGCACTGAGGGTAAAAGATGAAAAATTGGGTAGACTAGCAAGAGTCATAGTAATCACTCAAGGCACTATTTCTATTTTTCACCTCTTACACACTACATAGCTGCCCTTTTAGGGTTTTCAACTAAGTAGTGTACCAATTTACCACCCTTTCAAGTTTTGAATAAGCTATCATAACCAATTGGTTTCCCTTTATAGTTTTTTAACCATCCTATCCCTATTTGTCTCACTTATCATCTATAATACAAAAACTTGCTCAAAAATTAAAAAAACTTCCAAAAAATGTGCATTATGTAGTACACAACTGGAAAGAGGTGGCATTGCTAAGGAAGAAGGCTAGCCAATAGGATCCTTGGCCCTAGATTGAGCAATCATGCACTATGTGAGTTCTTGTTGGAGCTCTTATGGTGGTTTGTAAAGAGGAACATTGAGGATCATGATTACCTCACTGTAGAATGGAGCCAGGTCAGTTTTGAATGAATCCTAATCAAGCATCACTTCTTAAACCATGTGAATCAAGACACACATTAGTGTGTAACATCCAATGAGTTCCTTTAGGTATAATTCCTTAGTGGTACTGATTTATACCTTTGTATTACTAACCTTTAGTTCAATTTTTGTGCTTAACTACTCCAACTTTTATGTGTGTCATTATGCCTAAAGAATTGAAAATGTGTTTTGCCTTAGATCTTACTACCAAATGAGGAGTCATTCACATACATTATCCCTAGGATTTAAATATTTTTGAAAAGCAAGGTCATTTTTATCAACCAAGGCAGTCTTATTGTGCATAGTTATGTTGGTTGTGGTAGTTATGGTGAAGTTTATGATAGAGATAAATGGAATCATCAATATACTTCTTTCAATTTAGAATATTTCATAAGATCTGATGGTCTTAAAAGGATATGATGATAATCATGCCTTGATATTCCTTTAGTAGAGTCATCAAAGCATTGGTTTCAGTCTTCAAATTATGACATAATATACTGACTGGGCAAAGTTGTTGTGTTTCACACCAATCATTTATAAGCTTTGAGACCAAGGTTTTGAGTCTAATATAGTCTAACATCATTTGGCCCCTGATTACTCAAGAGGCCAAGTCTATGAAAGAATATTTGATCATCTTTGCCACTTCATGAAGATGACCCCTAAGCTCCACATTCTCTATCCTTGTATAATCCCACTTTTTCTCTAGGGAGGTAGCCTTTTGTGTGATGGAATCTTGAAAATTTAAGGTACCATCCAACTATTTATTCAAAGGAAACCATGAGACATCAATTGAATCCCTTTTCTTGTCTAAGATCATGGCTAATGTGCCTTTTGAGGCTGTAGGGTCAAGACATGGCATAGTAGCTAGAGGGAGTAAAAAGGTAGTGCACTGAGCAATGACTAGAGGGATATCCCAAAGCCAAACACTTCCTAGAGGAAGCTATGGCATTTAGGTTCCTACCTAGGTTGTGGGTGGACCTTATTGCTACACTATGGCCTTCTATTATCAGCTTATTTTTTTGCATAACATCTTCAGTTGTATTTCATTTGGTGTCTTCCTCCTATTTCTTCCTCTTTTCTTCTTCCTCCCTCTTCTTTTTATCCTCTTCCTCTTTCTTACTCTTCTCTTCCTCTTCTTTCTTATTTTTCTCTTCTACTTCCTCTTTCTCTTTCTTCTTTCTAATTTTTCTCTTGTTCTTATTTCTTCCTCTCTTATTCTTCTTCTCTCTTCCTCTTCTTTTGTTCCTACATAGCTTTGACTTACACTTGGGCTTGTGATTTCACTTGTAGTTGTGCTTACTATTATCATAGGTCTTCATCATGTTCCTCCTTTTTGATAGATTCCTCTTCCTGCCACTGTGCCTAGTCTATTATATCTTGTTTTTGTTTTTCTACTTCTTTTTCACTTTTCTCTTTCTCCTCCTATACTTGCTATGTTATGACAACTACTTCTTGGGCCTACCTAGCCATCTATTGGGACTTTTACATGTCTTCCTCTACATCCTTAGCCTTTTGTGAGGCCTCAACTTCTTCAACTTGTTACGTTTCTTGTTGTTAATGTGCTTCTTCTTTATTTATCTTATTTTCTTCCTTTTTAGGATGTTGTTTGGCTATGCAAGTGGCTTCCTCTCTGGTGGCCTATTATTCCTCTACTATTAGATACTCTTATGCAATTTACTCAACCTCTTATGCCCATAGTGATGGTGTCGAATCCTTTAGTCTCACCCCCAAACTTGAAACCTATTGATTTTTTCTACCTATTATGACTAGTCTACATCATGGTGGTGTTGTAAAAGATTCATGAGTAGGATATGATTCTTATATAGTAGTTGATAAACCAAATGTACATTCCTCCAAATTTGGGAGATTCTTACCTCCCACCATGTTTTAGTCTTATGTACAAGTTGTTCTGGTGGACTCTATAGTAGAGGTGAAAATATGATGTTAGGTATGAATGTTGGAGTATTCAAAGGCTAGAAGAAGTCCATTCGATGTTGAAGTTGCTCCACCTCTTCTTGTACTATGTTGATAATTACAAAAGGTGGAAAATCTAGGATTCTACCCATAACTTAGGTGGAACTTGATTCTAGATTTGTACTATGCACACCACCTTCTAGAAAAATAACTCTTTCTCCTCCTCCTTCTCATAGTAATCTCCATCCATGTATGCTAACATGGCCTCATAGACTTCCTACACATTAGTAACCATATTCATGAGGTCATAGGAGTTGTTTATTTATGTCACCATTAGATCATTCTTCTGGGTCATCATGCTATATGTTTTTTTTCTTTAGGGTAGGGGACACTGAATGTGGATCTACTTTATGCTTCCCCTTATGCTTCTATAAGCTTGATGCTAACTTTGGTTATTATGCATTAGGAATGTATGCACCTAGTGGTATATATTATAAATGTGTTGCTCACCTAACTATATGCTCTTTTTGTTAGGCCAATTTGGCCTATGCCATATCTATCCTTATGCAGAAGGGGGGTAGTTTGAATGTTGATCATGACATCTCATGAATTATGATAAAGACTCCCTTGGGTAGTAGAATGACTATGGCATATTGACCAAGTACTACATGACACTAGTTGGCACTTTGGGGTGTGTGGTAATGAGGTCTAAGCACTCCTCCCACAGATATTTAAACTTATCCTCATGTGTGAGGGCTCTACATTAATTCATACATATTATGTTGCATAACTATTGCACTAACTATTAGTACATATCTAGGTGTACTTTTCCTTCTAGTGATTTATACTACATGAAGTGAATCAAAAATATCATAAACTAATATTGGAATGTCTACTTAAGAGTGGTGTGATACTTGTCAATATTTATGATCAACTCTTGGATGAAATACTTAGGCTAATTGAATTATTCATTCTAGTGGATCATCCTATGAACAATGTCCATAACTCCATTAGGTATTTGGTTGGCAGACTTGGTCATCTACCAAAATATTTTAGTGATACACTAGATGAGAATGCACACTAGTTTGTTAGGGATTTCATTAATAGAAATTCCCTAATTTTATTTCATACATAGGTCCTACACTTCTTGTAATATGGGAGGCATTTTGGTCTTATATGGTAGTAGGGAATATCCATGTGTAAGCATGCCCAAGGCTTGGGCCATGGCTTGTGTGTTGATTACTATAGTGTCATCTAGGCCTAAATATATTGTGCCCTCATTATATCACCTAATAAATACTTGAACTATCCCTCCTAGGTTGCCAAATGTTGGAATCCATAGTAGGTAATCAACATCTATGTTTTGAAATTGGTCAAGAGCTATGAGAGCAAGTGGTTGCATGATGTCAATAAGATCAAGATGGAGTAACTTTTTTTTGGCCTCTCAAAAATATTGAAACAAATATTGATCATTGTACTTGGTTTGCCAAAGTGCCATGTAAAAACCCATGGCTTCCTTTTATGCTTTAGAGTGTGGTCAAATTAGCTACATGGTATCCATGACTATGTGGGGGGAAATTTAAATGCTATGTATGCTTTATGTAATGAAAATGGTTATGATCTTGATTTTTGTAGTTTATTAAAATATGTTAAGGATGAAATGTGAACTTGGTGTTTGAACTTAGCTTTTATAAATTTGGTACCTCTTATCTTCCACATCTAGTCCATGCTTATCTATGTAGTCATCTTGAATGTAATGGTGGATGTGGAAAATCTACATCTGATCTAGACATTAAATAAGTTACTAATTGGTGCATGTGTTGAATTATGATGTTATGTTCTTTGGTGTCCATATGAGGGGTACGAGCAACTGATGTTGACTAGTCATTGATTTATTCAAGATCACATCAATCAACCCCTAGATATTGCATTTAATTTTTGTAAGTGACCATTATCTAATGGATATATTTTTTATGGGATGTTTGAACATCTTTCTTGGACTTAATATTTTTTAGTCACTCTTTTAATTTTCCATCAGTACACATGGATCCTCCTATGCACATCTAGTGCACATAATGGTTAGTTTGTGTACTTCACAAATATTATTTTTGAGATCATATATAAACAAATAAACGCACACAAAACATGAAAAATAGAAAATACTAATCTATATGGTGTTACATAGCACCCACTCAGCTTGCAGAATGAGATCAAAAGACTATGGGTGGTAGTACTTATGCCTACAACCATTTACATACCCTAGTAACATAGTTCTTTGAAGATACCTTAAAAACATGGTTCCTTGATATGTTAGGTAATATCTAATGTAGATACCTTTCCATATTATTTTTATTTTGATTGAAAATACTCTTAACCATCTATCATATAATAAAACTAGTTGATATTTGTGAAATTATTTATGGCACAAGTTCCTATCATGTTAGGTTTTTTGGATTTACTTGTGCACTTCATACATCCACACTTCTCTATGTCTAAATTAATCCATCTAATCTAGTTACAAGATCCAATTAGTAATATACTCTCGATCTTTGATTCACATGACCATGGTAATGCATAGGCTGGGTACTAGATATTCCATCATCATGACTACTTCCAAACCATACACCAATTGGAATGGTGTAAATCCTATTGATATTTTATAATGTGTGTGATATGCCATAATATCATAGGAATATGATATTCCTAGTCATCTCACTTGACATCATAAATTTTTTTAATCATTTTCCCTAGTATTTTATTGGAGGCTTTAGCTTGGCCATTAGCTAATAAATGATAGGTAGTGATTTTATGATAGGAGATCATAAAATCTTCAGTCAAGTCATTGATGTTATTATTTAGAAAGTGAATTCCTTTGTCATTGATTAACTTTATAGGGAATCTAAACCTGGTAATGATATTTTCATATAATAATTTTATTACATCCTTTACACCATAGCTAGGTTTGGTAGTAGCTTCAACCCACTTAGTAATATAGTTTATCATAGTAATGATGGAACTTGATTTGTTTCACTTGCTTGGTGGGATGATTGGTCTAAAAAAATCAATCACCCATTGTTCAAAAGGCTACTACTAACAAGGGATATAATGACATCTCATCTTTCTAGAATGATCTACCTATGTGTTAGAAGACATCATAGTGTTGCATAATTTTATGTGTATAATAGAACAAATTTGGCCACTATAGTCCACTCTATAGAATCTTTCTAGTTGTATCCTCTCCTATGAAATTTACTCTTATGAGTCCTTAATGAGCTTCCTCTAAGAATTGAAGTCATTCATGTTTGAGGACAACCTTGTACAAGACTTCATCCTTTACCAAGTGATATAAAAGTACATTAATGATGGTATATAACATTGCTCTAGTAATAAACTACTTTTTATCCCACTCCTAAAAATGCACAAGGAAGATTCCTTACGTGAGGAAGTTAGCAAAGGATTCAAAGTTTATAGAAATCATAGAGATAGGGAAAAAATGGGGGTCAAAAGAGTCTTTTTGTAATCCAACACTTCACCATTTGGAGTACAGTTGAGGTGGTTTGGTCCTAGATTCTCCCTTCTTGGATTGACATTTATGTAGAATTGAAACTCTTGGAATAAGATCAACCATCAAGAGATTCATCCTCCTAGCATTAGTTTGTTGACTAGATATTATATGTCTTAATGGTCCTTGAAGACTTCAAATGGTGTTATAAGCAAATAATGATAGAAATTTTGAAGTATAAACACAATGGCAAGTGCTTCTCTCTCAATGGTTGTATAGTTTTTCTCTATGTCAGATAGTTTATAACTAGCAAAGTGGATAGGATGGTCAAACACACCATATTTGGGATGTGTAAATACAACACCAACCATTCTTCCCAAAGCATCTAAATGTATGTGGAAAGACTTGTAATCTAGAAAAACTAGTATGGGTAAAGTAACCAGTCATTGTTTCATCTCAATAAAAGTTACTTGACATTCTAAGGTCCCAAAAAAAATTGCATTTTTGTGAAGTAAAGTTTCTAGCCAAGATGAAATAGCTATGTAACCTTTGATAAATTTTTAGTAGTAACTTCTATGTTCAAGAAAAGAGTGCACTTCAATGGAACTAATAGGTGGAGGCATACTTAGTATTACTATGATTTTTTCCTGATCTACCAAAATACCTTCACTGCATATTATGTGTTTGTACAAAACTCTAAATGGTGTAAAAAATAAGCATTTATTTAGATTCAATGCAATACATAGGGCTTAGTATCATTCTAACATTAAACATAGATTTGACAAATTCTCTTTGAATAGGGAGAAGACTACCTAATCATCAATGTAAAAATCTAAGAAGTCATGAATGAAATCCTTGAATGTTGTAACCACTATGTGAGAAAACATTGTAGGTACATTATTAAGGCCAAAAGGCATGACATTGTATGAAAAAGAACCCCATTTAGTTACAAAAGTTGTTTTAGATCTATCCTCTTCTGTAAACAAAATATAGTGATATCTACTGAACCCATTCGTGAAAGAATATACATGTCCTGTGATGGACTCCAAAAATTTATCTATGAATGGTATTGGAAATGGATCACTTATGCAAGCATCATTTATAATGTAGTAGTCCCCACATACATGAATTTCTCTTATTTTATTAGTTTAAACTACCATTAGGCTTACCTAATCATCTTTTTCTATTGGATAGATTATTCTTACATCTTGCATTCTATCTAATTAGCCTTTACTTTTAGTTTCATTTTTGGATTGAGCTTATATGGCCACTTCTTGACTATCCATGTGCACTCCTATAGTTCAATGTGTATCTCACCAATAGATGGGTTAACTCCTTGAAATTTTAAGAATTTATTGGGAAATATGTCTTTATAATCCCTTAGGGGTTGTAGAGCTTCTAAAATTTTAGTTTCCATCCAGTAATCATTTATGCTTGTCAATTTTAGAACCTCCTCAGTTATAGTGTTAGTGACATGATTATTCATAGGTTGTTGATAAATATTAAATTTTTCATCATCTATAGATTATTTTATACTCCTTTTCCCTTCTTATTCAATAATTTATATGCTACACAACTTATCTTCCTTAGTCAATTTTACGTTGATGTCCTTGAGTTGTTCTATAGGTTGCTTAGGCTCAAATAAATCATTCAAATCTAGGTTACCATCAGAATTTGAATATTCATTGTCATGTGACTCATCTTATATGTGGTGACATGGCTATGTCAGAGCTTGTTCTTCTTTCTTAACAAACTTGTACCTTTGTAATGACTCATTAAGATCAAAGGCAATGTTTTTTCTGTGTAGTAGATTTTGTTGTGGTACTCAAGTCCTCTACTCACCCATGGCATAAAAAATAGATGAGTTTATGAAATGCATTATGGACTAATGGATTTTCATATTCAAACATAAAGGTATGTATAAAATCCCTCTATCTTGTGCCTAATGCTTGGTATCCTTTCTACATTCTTGGTTCATGTTCCAAACTACTGGTAGTGAAGCAAGTGTATAGTGGAAGATGTGAACCCAGTATTTTAGTGTAACATGTTCCTCATTCTAGACTTCAAAACACTTGTGTAGATGAATTTTAAGGCACTCATCTACTTGAAATAATGTCTAACTAGTGTAGATAAACTATGGTATCTAAAACCTACTAATCATGAGCTTGTAAGCATCATAATATTCAAATTGGTCATTGTAATGAGTAGACCACCATGTTGCAACAAATCCATTTAGAGGATAATTTAACATGATAACTCACTGATTAATGGTAAAAATGTGGAATTACAAATGTAGAATGAAATCATTGATGTCCTTTATTACATAATACATAGGTAATTATTGCTCATGAACAAAGACAATTCACATCAACTAGAGTTCAGACCACCTCAAGCCTAGTTAAGGAGGTGGGTATATGAGTCACCACTAATAGATGAAGCTAATTCCCATGGTAGAGTGCCTTCATTAACTCTATGTATTCCTACATGTGATCATCATCTTGATATAGGAAATTAACTTCTAATCAAGTGGGAAATTTTGTAGACATAGATGTGCATTCTTCAATAACAAATTGATCTACCACCAATTGTGTGGCTATTGGTTTGGGCCTCCACTATTTTGATGTCTTGAGTTGCTAAGTAAATGGTGAGTGTACTAATGGTTTGGCATGTTGGTACAAGAAGCTGCATTTAGGTGTGTGCAAAGCTTTTGGATTCTCCTCAGTATTGACCTTCATCTAACTAGTTTATTGTGGAACATATAAGGAGTCTACTTTATCTATAATTAAAGAAGCCTTATGTGTTATATTGAGAGGAATGACAACAACTTTATCACCTTGATGTGACTCAAGCTAGTTGTGTACTATATTGATAGTCATTTGTCCATCATACACCTTTTTTTCCTATCAGTGTAGGGTAGTGTGTTGTTGCAGTATTCATGTCTATGACCTCAAAGTCACCTAGAGACAAGTCTGTTACTTTTATTTTGACATCCTCCAATCTACAAATAGGCTCAACTTTTTTATAATTAGTTAATCTCAGAGTCCCTTGACTGTAGCTGAGAGCTGGTCATCTAATAACTTCCCATGTAGATCTAGGAATCATATTAACTATACTACCAAAATTAAAGACAAAATTTAGGATCTCATAACTAGCAACCTTAATATAAATTTGTGCATCAACATCCCAAGTTTTCTTCATCTTAACATACTAGACCAATTTTTATATCTTTTGTTGACCATGTTATACACATTTTACAAGATTATGCAGTAGATTCATGATGTTTTATGATATGTATTTATTGTGTAGAGTACTCAAAAGTTTTAGGAGATATATTATCATAGTGAAAACTCCATATTGTCATAAATGCACATAATTTGGACATACATTTGTGCATCAATTGTTGAAGTATCACCATTAGTAGTTTCCTGATGTTGAATGTTATTCAATAATTACGTAGCTTCATGCATATAATTTTTTTCATATCTAGATCTAGATATTTATCTTGTTTAACTTTTTTGATTCCTTGATCTTGAGGCATCTCAAGTAGAGGCAACCCTTTTTATACATGTTGTTGTCATGTCATAGCATTAAAAAATGCATTTTCTTTAGGCTCTGCACTTACCATATTGACATTTTGGATAGATTTATCCTTTCTCTACTTCTATGAAATAGGAAAATCTTCTATGTAATACTCATCAAAGACTCTATAGTATGCACAATATGACTATCATTGTGAGTTTATCAGGCAATTGTGTTGGACATGATTGTATTCCCCATATAGATAACATTGTAGAGGAGGCCTTTGATAGTAATTGCCTCTACCACTTTGGTATCCTCCTCTATAAATACCTTGACCAACTCCTCTATTAGATTTATATCCACTTGATATCATCCTTATTGTTTCATAGAGTTATAATGCTAGTACGGTTGATTGTTATTTGTCATGTTAAATTATTGTTTCATAGTTGGAAGGGTCCAATTTATTTATTTTATTACATTATGGGTGATCTCCAAGGTGTTGCATACTAATACTGAGGGGGAAAAGGTGTCTAACTTGATGAAGAAGGAGTTCATCTAGCTATACTATGAGGCTAATACTATGGTGAACTTGGAATCTATTATGGACCTGCTTGGGTTGCATAACTCTTATCAATTTTTGGGCCCAGGGTTACATGCTTTGTTGAGGATATTTGTTGTGTTATGATGAAAAATACATTTTTGGAGATGCTCTCTTTAAGATATTATAAGTATCTACATTTATTCTCATCATGGTTAGTTGATTTGTAGAAATTATAATATAGATTATATGGGTTCTTAATATATTACTATAAAAGATGGCACTATGTTATGGCATGCCCTACTACCCAATAGAGTTTGCATAATTTTGTCTTCACTTTAGGATAATAATTTTAGTGGTGTCCTTATTTTTATGAAATCCTATAGTGTGTTTTTAATTTTAGAATTAGTAATAGGGGCTTCTCCATAATATTCAATGTGTTTTACACATAGTGTAGTATCTATAGAATTTGACATTATCTCATAGTGGATTTGTGTAGTGGAAAATTGAATCATGTTTTGTAGTCCTTCAATGAATGATATTGTTTTTATTTATCTATCAAAGTGAATTCTACCTTATTTATTACATCAAAAAAAATTTAATCATAGAACCGAACTAACTCTCCATACTTTTGCCTTATCTCTTTCATATCCTATATTATCTAGCTAGTGAATTTGTTAATATTAAATTTTGGGATGAGCCAATCCTAAACATATTTTAAACTAATTCACACTTTTGTAAATTTTCATCAGTGACACCCTTAATTTTCCATCTCATTTTTGAAGTCAGCATGTATTGTTCAAGGTTCATGGACCCATCTTAGATGGCTATGTTTATGAACCCTACTAATTGAGTCAACACATTGACTAGTATGAATGGAGTATTCTATGTAGCTAATATTAGAGGTGTTTGTGTTCTGACTGATCCTACTTACGTATCACTCTATGTACCAAAAGAATTATCATGTGCACTTTGTTTAATTGTGCTTCCTTTTTATTGTTATTCCACTTCAACTAATATTATGGCCTTAAAAGCCTTCCTAATTAATTTTGTGTGAAAATACATACCCCAACAGTTTACTTGCTCTTAAAATGGTATTTAGCAATTATTATCCTCCTGCTCACCTAGCTGAAAACTTCTACTAGAATATAAAAGATTAGGTTGTGGGGATGCATACACTTTTGGTGAATAATTATTTCCAGTGACTTATTCCTCTACTTTGATTAAAATTGTAATTAACCTATGACTATGTTCTATTTCTTTGAATAATTCTTCTTCTTTTGATAATATATTTTTTCTACTCCTAAACTACTCTCATCTTCCTCTTCAACATCTCATCTTCATCTTGTTCTTCATCCTCTTGTTCTATCTGATAGCATCCATCATCATTCTCTTTATTTATCCTTCGATCATCATATCACTCATAGTGTGATAGATGGGAACTAAGATTAATCTAGATTTTTATTCAGGTATGTAGAGAATTTATATTACTTTAGATAAGATTAAATAAAACATTAAACATGATAACATAGATAGGAAATAAGATTAGAAATATGAAAAGTAACCATAACCAAAAATTCTATATTGATCTCAACAAAGTTTCATCATCTTCTTCATACAACCATACATATTTATAGGTGTTATAATTCCTAACTATTCATATTCTTCTCATACATTGGTGCCAAAGAGAGGATATTATTCATCTTGTATCCATTTATAACTCATGGGGGATAGGATAAAATACATATATCTAAAAATTTCATATATAATGTAAGAATATTCAAAGAATGTCTTGTGCATATTTACTTATCCATTTTCTTCTCCCAACAATAATATTGGGATACATTTCAAAAATATTTCAACTATTTCATATTTTGAGTCAATTTCCCCATACCAATGTCATTACATCTCACAATTCATAACACAAGGACACATTTTTGAAATATTTGGGTTGTTTCTTATTTCTAGTTTGGTTTCTCATACAAATGTCATTGTGAGATGCAATTTCCAACACTAAGACAATTTTTGAAGATAGTGTGGGTGTTACATATTTTGAGTTAGGTTTGCTATACTGATATCATTGTGTGGTGTAACTTTTAACACTAAGACAAATTTCAAAAATATTTTGGGTGTTACATATTTTGAGTTGGGTTTTTCATTACTAATGTTGTTATGCAGTGTACTTTACAACACTAGGAAAACATTCAAAAATATTTATTGTGTTGAATATTTTGAGTAGGGTTTCCAATACCATCATTCCATGGTATAATTTATAAAACTGGGACAAATTTTAGAATTTTTTTGGCTATTGCATATTTTGAGTTGGGTTTTCCATACTAATGTCATTACACTAGATAATTCATAACATTGGGATACATTTCAAAAATATTTGAGGTGTTAAATATTTTGAGTCAAGTTTGTTATACCAATGTTTCAAAATTATCAACACTGGGATACATTTAAAAAATATTTGTGTTGTTGTATATAATGAGTCAGGTTTACCTTACCAATGTTATTACATAGTGTAATTCACAACACTAGGAAAATTTTCAAAAATATTTTATTTGTTGCATATTTATAGTCATTTTTTTTACCAATGTTGTTGTGCATTATAATTTGCATCACTAGAATAAATTTAGGAATTATTTAGGGAATTTCATATTTTGATTTGGGTTTCCCATACCAATGTCATTGTGTATCACAATTAACAACATTGGGACACATTTTATAGATTTTTAGGCTGTTACATATTGAGTTAGGTTTCTTATAACAATGTCATTGTATCAAATAGTTCACAACACTAGGACACAGTTTATAAACATTTGGGGTGTTGAATATTTTTATCTAGTTTCTCAAATTGATATCATTATGTGGCGTATTTTGAAAATAATTTGGTTGCTGCATATTTTGAGTAAGGCTTCCTATAGCAATGTCCTTATGTTGCATAATTCATAACACTAAGAAAAATTATAGAAGTATTTGGGTTGTTTAATATTTTGGTTTTGATTTGTTATACCAACATGGTGTAATTTGTAAAACTACGACAAATTTTAGAAATATTTTGTGTGTTACATACTTTGAGTTAGGTTTCTCATACAAATTTCATTGCATGGTGCAATTTGTAACACTGGGACAAATTTCAAAAATATTTGTGGTATTGCATATTTTGAGCAAGGCTTCCTATACCAATGTTGTTGTATGATGTAGTTCATAACATTGAGGCAAATTTATGAAATATTTGGGGTGTTGAATATTTGATTTAGGTTTACCATACCAAATTTGTTTCACATCATAATTTGAATGACTATGTTTTTTTGAAATATTCATGGTGTTGCATATTTTGAGTTGGGTTTCCCATATAAATGTTATTGCTTCATGTAATTTGAAACACTAAGACAAATTTTATAAATATTTGGCGTCTTGCATATTTTAGGTGGGTTTCTTATATTGATTCCATTACATGAAATAATTAACAACATTTTGACAAATTTTGATAACATTTTAGGTGTTTCATATTTTGATTAAGGTTTCCGATACTAATGTCATTATGAGACATGGTTCTCAACTTTAGTAAAAAAAATTATAAATATTTATGGTGTTGCATGTTTTGAGTTAGGTTTCCCATACCAATGTTGTTGCCTAGTAAAATTTGAAACACCAAGAAAATTTTCTAAAATATTTGGGGTGTTGTACATTTTGAGTCAGGTTTTCCATACCAATGTTGATTGATGGACCATCTCACAACATTGAGAAAATTTAAGAAATATTTAGGGTATTGTATATTTTGAATCAAATTTATTTTAATAATGTCTTTATGTGGCATAATTCACAACACTGGGAAATTTTTTAAAAATATTTTGGGTGCTAAAGATTTTGAATTGAGTTTCCTGTACAATGTTGTTACATGACGTAGTTCAAAACACTTAGAAATTTTTATAATTTTTTTGTGTTTCATATTTTGTGTCAAGTTCCCATACCAATGTCATTACACAATGAAATTCATAACACTATGATATTTTGGAAATATTTGGGGTGTTTTATATTTTAAGTAGGGTTTCCTATAACCAATGTCATTACATAAAAAAATTCATAACACTGTGAAAATTTTGAAAAATATGTGGAGTGTTGCATATTTTGAGTTGCATTTCCCATACTAGTGTTATTGCATGGTGTTATTTACAACATTAGGTCAAATTTCATAATTATTTAGTGTATTTCATATTTTAGTTAGGTTTCCCATAAAAAATGTAATTATGTGATGTAATTCACAAAACTAGGATAATTTTTTTAAATATTTGGGGTGTTTCATATTTTAAGTTGAGTTTCCCATACCAATGTAATTCTATGACATAATTAACAACATTGGGACAAATTTTGGATATATTTAAGGTATTTCATATTTTGAGTTAAGTTTATTGTACCAATATCATTATGAAATGTAATTTTCAATACTAGAACAAATTTTTGAAATATTTGGTTTGTTGCATAATCTGATTTAATATTGCCATACCAATGTCATTACATCATGTAATTCACAACACTAGTAGAAATTTTTGAAATATTTTATGTGTTGCATATTTTAAGTTGAGTTTCATGTACCAATATAATTATACAATGTAATTTAAAACATTGGGACAAATCTCAAAAATATTTTGGATGTTGCATATTTTGAGTCAGGTTTCTTGTATCAATGTCATTACATTGCATAATTCACAACACTAGGACAAATTTTAAAAATATTTGAGGTTTTGGATAATATGATTAATAGTTCACATAATAATTTGGTTTCAATGTTAAATTATCATCATTGGCATAAATTTTGGAAGTATTTGGGGTGTTGTATATTTTTAATCATATTTCTTGAGAAAATGTCATTATGCCATGTAATTTCCAACACTAAGACAAAATTTAGAAATGTTTGGGGTGTTTCATATTTTGAGTCAGGTTTTTCTTACCAATTGTAACAACTGTAATTCATTTTATATATTTTGAGATAAAAAATGTTACAAAGTATCAACCAAAGTTTACCATAGAAAAATGTAATGAGATCCATAACTGTGTTATAGACAACAAATATATTAGACCAAGTACATAACTCATCAATAACCTCATTAAGAAGCATTTTAACCACTTAGTATTCAAATAAAAGTGGGACAATGTTAACATTCCCATGCACATCTATCCACATAATTTATTATGGCCTTCTTAGTGGAGCTATAACTAACTTTTGCCCTTACCCAAGTATCTACAGAGGCTATAAATAACCAATACCTCAATGGGTAATTCATAAAATTTTAGAAAATAGAGGCAAAGAGAAGACATATTCAACAAAAACATAATTATACTAAGCTTGCTTAAGTAAGATCTACTAATTAATAAGTAGCATAAAACTATCAAAGAAAATAGACTATTTACAAGATCAATGTAAAACCTTGGAACACTTTTTGAATTAACAAGAAAATAGAGGCATGAGATTGGGCATGAACTACCTAAGGTATATGTGTAAAATTCATGATATGTTTCAACAAACATTCTTATTTTATATTATATAGCATCTTAACAATAGATAAGGCATGGTTATAAGCACATGTAAAGGCATGCCTACTTAATGATATTTTTTAGAAAATTGGCTCAAAGTTGTCCTGTTGTTTCTAACAATTACCTTTTTGAGTGTTGTATGAGTTTAAGAGACTCAATATTATATAATAGTTTCAAGAAATAAGTTCACTTATACTAGGTTTTACTTTTAAAATCATTCTTATGAGAATTAAACTTTTACATCTTAGGTTCATGACATAAGCTTATGCATAACATAATTATTTGAAACGTTAGATTAGATCTTTCTTGTTCTTATTTTCCAAAGGATAATTATTAAATCCAACTCAACAAATATAACTCAATTTAAAATTCATTTTCATCATAAGGATATAGATTTTACTTATTTAATATTTCAATGATAAATTCTAAATATAAAGCAATTTATCCTCTAACTCAATCTACCTTGAATTGGAATCTTCCTTGCTATTTAAAATATTTAACAACGTAACTTATTTTACAAGTTACTTTTAGCATATTCATAAGATTTAGATAAAATTATTTTTAATTTATTTCAAGAGATTATAAGGAGCTGTCCCAAAAAATTCCATTGTAGTTAAACAATGCTTTATTAATTTCTAATTGAAATATTTGTATTTTAATAATATTTAGAAGATTTGTACAACTTTACTTACTATGTAATTCTTATATTTTAATCCTTATAAAATATTTTACCAATAATTACAACTTCATGTATAAGTTTTATGATGATTATAACATATTTAACACACCATGTGAAAATCACAAGTATTTCATCTTATTAATCCATATAAGGTTATTAAATTAATATCTTCCTTATAAATTTTAATCAAATTCTCATTAATTAAATAATATTTTTAATTGAGATTTAAATAGATTAAGGTAATTGAAAGCTCCTTGTATACTTAAGGTTACAAGTCACATTATAATAATTTATCAACATAATTAACTTGCTAATTAATAACATTACTTAATTTCTATAAGCATATGATAGTCCCATATAATGTATCCAAGGTAAACTTGACTTTATAACTTTCAATTGAGACAAAATTTCAAACTTACCAATATTACTTTTCATCCTCTTAAGCTCACTAACTTCAAAATACCTAGGTAATATCACAAGTAACTCTTGCCAACTTTTTAAAAAAATAACCAATTACAACATTAAATAGCCAACTAGTTCAATTCCATGAAATCATTAAAAATAGTGTAAACAAATCTGTGATTATATATTCATTTATAAGATAACTAGTTAACCAATACAAATTCACAATTATAATACATCAACCTTATATATTTTACCTTCAAAAGTTTCATATTAAATCTACTTATTTTGATAATAAGAGACTAGATGTAAATATAAATTAAAATCATATAGCCTAAGTTCATACATCAAATTCCTTAATGAAATTGTGGAATTTGATATAAAAATAATAATATAAAGGCTAAATTGATTATATAATTATCAACTATACTCATAACCATGGATCAATCTTGCATGTTTTATCTAAATATGAATGATAAACATAACATTAACTTATATCATCTTATACTATAATGAATGAAATTGATTACATAAATTATTTAATTTATCTACAAATAACTATTAAAACTCAAAAATAAATAAGTATATCAACAATATTTCAAAAGCAATCTATTGTAACCAAACCCATCTTACCAATCCTAATCAGAAGAACCATAAGTGTCCCTAGACCTCCCCAACCATCAGTTGGATATATATTAGGGTAGCATAAAAATGTTGGAGAAAGGATAATAAAAGTTTACTGAGATTGACAAAACTAAAAAATCAAACAACAAAAATAAATGAACCACACATACCTATTCCATCTCTCTAAGATCCATTAACTTGGCACATGATTATGACAGTCATTCATTCCTCTGAGATTTTTAATTTATGATCCATATTATATACAAATGATATAATATGGAATATAAATATATGTATCCAAATATATTATAACTGTCATTAAAAACCATTTTAATAGATGTTAATGAGCTAAATAAAAACTCTTAGAATGAAGACAACAACTTTAGTCAACCAAAAATGATAACTTAATACCCAACTTAAAGTTATGGGTCAAAGTTTAATTGAAATAGACTTTATTAAAAAATATAAAAGGATTTAATAATTATTAAAAACTATAATGATATAATCAATCAACTAATCACAACTTCCAAATGTAACTTAACCTATAATGACTTTTAAAGTTTTCCAAAACCTTGAAGTAAATTTTTTATCTCTATTCAAAATAATAACTTCAAGAATGACATGTAACCATACTATTTATTTCATAAACCATGAATCAAACACATATGAGTCATTATTTAAGTTTCTAGCAATGAAATTACCAAATCTAGTAAATTTATCTATTAAAACTAGAATGGTATCATGCTTGTTTCTAGATTTTGGCAAACTAGCTATGAAATCTAAAGAGATCGCAGCCCACTTACTTAGTGGTACATCATGAGGATATAATAGTCCTCCTAGATGGTAATGTTAAAATTTCATACACTAACATTCTAAACATATTGACACAAACTCAAAAATATTATGTTTCATTCCAGGCCAATAGTACAACCTTTTCAACTCATGTGTCATTTTCATGACACTTAGATGAGCAAAATGAGGTTCTTCATGCACTTATTTCATCAAAAATGTTCTTTAATTATATAAATTATATATTTTTAATCTAAATAAACCATAAAAATCAATATAAAAATCATTAAATTTATTTTCAATAGGCTCATTAGCCAAATTTGTACTTACATCTTGGCAAAACTTATTAGAACATTGTTGGCCCAATATTTCAGTTCTGAAACTATTTGTAGAATAGATGAGGTAGCAAGATATGTGTGTTAATTGGGCAAGGGCCCTAGCCTGTTTGGCTAAGTATTTCCGCTACGGCTCTGTTGGTCTCAAGTTCTAGTATCCCCCCTACCCCATGATACCGGTATTAGGCATGTCTAGCCAGCGTCGTTGGTCACGTTAAAAAGTTTACCGGGCTTTTTAAAAAAAATATATATGTGTGTTAATTAGGTACATCTATAAGATGATTCTCCTCACATTTTTCATATCAAATTATCATATCAAAATTGCATAAAAATTCCATCCATCTATGCTAGTACACATTTAAATCTTCTTAGGAAATTAAATATTCTAGGTTATGATAATCAAAATTTATGTTAAAATGTTTACCTAGAAAAAAGTGTTTTCATTGCTTCAAAGAATGAATAATATAAATAAGATAAAGGTCATGATTGGTGTAATTATTCTCATGGACTTTTAGTTTTTGTGACTTATAAGCCATAACTAAACTATCTTGGGGTAACATGCCACCTACGCCTTATTTAGATGCATCAACCCATATTTCAAAATTTTCATTTAAATCTAATACAACTAAAGGTCTTAAATTTAGTAAATATTTAAGATTTATGAAATATTTTTCAAACTCTGAGGTCCAAAAAAATGATTACCCTTGTCTTATAAGAAATTTATTGGTTTAACTAATTTTAAAAAAAATAACAAATCTTCTATAACAACCAACCAATCCCATAAAACTACAATACTTCATGTATGTTTCTAGAAGTAGGCCACTCTTTAATGGATTTAATCTTTGTTGGATCAACATCAGTACTAGAATTGAATATAATATGACCCAAATAGTGGATCTTATTTTGAAAGAAAACACATTTAGATAGTTTACCAAATAGTTTATGTTACCTTAGCCTTTACATCACTAAAATCAAATGTTCATGTCTAGATGCATTCTTAGAAGAGATCAATTTATCATTAAAAAAAAAGAACAAAATTATCTATAAAATCCTTGAATACACTATTCATTAAGTTATCTAATGGAGTAGGTGCATTAGTTAAACCAAAAGGCATTATCATAAACTCATAATGTCTATAACTAATTCTAAAAGTAGTCTTATGGATGCCTTCCTCCATGATCTTTAGTTGATGATAGATTGATTTCAAGTCTATATTTTAAAATATATTAGAATCCTTAATTTTATCAAATGGATCATATATCTTTGGTAAAGGATAATGATTCTTGATGGTAACCTTGTTAAGCATGTGATAGTCAATGCACAATCATAAGGTTCCATCCTTCTTTATTAGAAAGACTGATAGTGCACCCCAAGGTGACAAACTTGGCTTGATACTACACTTTTTAAATATTTTTTGTAGTTTATATTTTAACTCCTATAAATCTACTATATTCATATGATAAGGTGCTTTAGATGTAAGGGATACCCTTGGAGTTACATCAATAGGAAAATCAAATCCACGTTTAGGAGGTAAAATAAGGAGTTTATCAATAAAAATATTAGATAATTCTTACCAAAATCAATATTATTTAAATGTTTATTATGTTATAGGTGCAATTTCTTGCATCTAAATATATTACAATGTATAGCCCTTATGTAATACTTTTTTCAGCTATAAATATGATAAAAACTTGCATACTTTTAATTTCATTAAATATTGAATATCTACATGTTTCTCCAAATTATTATTATTATAATATATCATTTTTATATAATAGTCTAAATTTGCTTATTGTTTCTACAACCAAAATATGCCTAAAATAATATCAAAATATTCAAGAGGAGATAAAAATAAGTTAACTTGGGTTTGAAATTTACCTAACTCTAAGATTACATATTCAATACACTTAATAAATGATACCCTTTTACTTAACCTAAACATAAAATCCCAACCATCCTTCAAACTCACTGGATTCAAATTACATGTTAAAAACTTAGGATTCACAAATCTATTAGTTACTCCTAAATCAAGAAAAATTTGAAATAGATAAATCATTTATTTTACCTCTAATTTTAATAAGAGTTGTTTAGAAATATAAATTTCTATTATCCATAATTACCTAAAATCTATTATTAGTTGATTGACCTATTTTCATCTTAAGGTAAAATTTGTGGTAGTGGTTATCACCATGTTTACAACATACTACATTCCTTTACAGAGTTACCATTTTCTCTAATGGCAAGCACTTTTTGACTACTTTGTGTGATTTTTATTTTAAAATTTATAGACTTAGAATAATTTAGATTCTTTAAATTTGTATTTTGACCTTGGAATTTGTTGAAACCACTTGTTTTTATGGTGAATCTATGGTTTGAGTCAAAAAATTTAAAAAATTAGGCAAAGAGGACATATTTTTATTCTTAGATTACTTCCTATTTTATTTAAAATCTTGTCTTTCATTTTCATGATCCATATCATTATGTTATACCCTATGAGTATATTTTTTATTAGTATTTTAAAGTCTTATGATTTGTCATATTAATATCATGCATCAATATCTCTTTCAAACATAGTTTAAGTTTAGGGATTTTAGTCTCTTTGTGATGCATGTAGTTAACATGATGTCTTGGATTTAAAAACTTGTTTTCATACTTAGTCATAGTCACATTATCTTATTTAAATAGGTAAAAATTAGTTATTTTCTATTCCTTGAAGTTGGAATTGAAATAACTTTTCCTAAACTATCTTTGAAAAGTAGGCCAAGTAAGAGTCATTGGTTGGTAACCCTGTAGAGCACATAGATGGTTCTACCAAAGAGAAACATCTCCTACTAATTGATAAGTATATACTATTGCCTTAATATTAGAGGACATGTCATATAAATTAAAATAATCTTATAGGTGTACTAATATGCATCAACTGTATCACCTAATTCATCACTTAAAAAGGTTGGTAGATGTAACGTATTTAGCTTTTTAATGATTAGGTCAACCACATTAATAGGTTTATTTTGAATTTCTTTCTCACCAACTTACCTTTCTTCTCTAATTGGAAGTTCTTTATCTATAATACCTTATAGATTATTTGAACTTCATTCTTGGGTGTCTAGTTTACTTTGAAGTGAATTCAATGTAATTAGAATTTCATTTAAAACTACCTCTTGGTTAATGTTGGGATTTTTTCTCTCATAATTAGGGGATTCAACATTATTACAAACATTATTGAGAATTGGTTCTTCTCTTTCAATAATATTGTCCCCATGACCTTGACCTAATCATCTACTAGGATTAAAATTTGATAGATTATTGTCTACTATTCTATATCTTGTTTCCACCATCCTATGGTGAAACAAACAACACAATAGGAAAACAACAAAAAAAATCTCCTAAAGTTCCATAGAGAATTAAACTGTGCTCTAATACCAATATGTAATAACTACAATTTTTTATATACATTGAGAGAATAATAATGGTATAAAGTGTCAACTAGAATTAAACATGAAAAAATATAATAAGATCAGTAATGATGTTATATACAAAAAAAAAACTATACCAAACATATCTCATCAATGAATTCATTAGAAAGTGGTTTAACCACTTAATATTTGGATAGAAATGGGTCAATGTTAACACACCCATGAAATCCTATCTATGTACTTTATTGTGTCCTTTTTAGCAAATTCATTACTAACTTATGCCCTTACTTTAGTACCTCCATAGGTTATAAAATAAGTAATGCTTCATTGGGTAATTCAACATAGTTCAACAAATAGAGGTAGAGAGAAAACAAATTTAACAAAAGAATCATCATACTAATCTTATTTGAGTAAGATCTACCCATTCATAAGTAATAGGAAAATATCAAGGAAAAATTACTATCTCCAAAAGTAATGCAAAGCCTTGGAACACATTTTGAATTCACAAGAAAATAGAGGCATGATGTTGGGTATAAATTACCTAAGGTATATGTGTAATATTCATGAGATGTTTCAACAACCATGCTTATGTCCCATTTTGGAAAATCTTACCAATCTACAAGGCAGGGTTATAATCACATGTCAAGGCAAGCTTTCTTAATTATATTACTTGTTTTATAACATTAGCTCAAGGTTTTCCTTTCTTTTCCAATCATTACCATGATGAGTATCATATGAGTTCAAGAGACTCAATATTAATTAATAGTTACAAAAGATAACTGCCCTTATACTAGTTTTTAATTTTAAATTAATTCATAAATTAATTAAACCTTTACATCTTAGCTTCATGACCTTAGCCTATGCATAACATAATTTTTTAAAATGTTAGATTAGAACTTTCTTGTTCTTATTTTCCAAAGGATAATTATTCATTCCAACTCAGTGAGTATAACTCAATTAGACTTCCTTTTCATCATAAGGATATAGATTTTACTTGCTTAATATTCTAATGAGGAATTCAAAATATAAATAAATTTATCCTTTAACTCAATCTTCCTTGAATTGGAATCTTCCTTGTTGTTTAAAACATTTAACTACTTAAATTATTTTCCAAGTTACTTTCAACAGATGCATAAGATTTATATAAATTTATTTGTAATTTAATTCCAATATATTATAAGGAGCTATCCCAAAATAGTCCATTGCACTTCAATAATGATCTATTAATTTATAATTGAAATCTTTGTCTTCGAATAATATTTATAAAAAATATATAACTTTACTTACTATAGAATTATTATATTTTAACCCTCATCAGATATTGTAAAAACAATTTTAACTTCATGTATAAGTATTATGCTAATTATAATCTCTATAAGACACCATATTAAAATCACAAGGATTTCATCTTATTAATCCATATATGGTTGTTGACTTACATCTTCATTATAATTTTCAAATAGATTCTCATTTATTAAACCATCTCTTTAATGGATATTTTAATATATTAAGGTAATGGAAAAGTCCTTATAGACTTAAGGTTACAAGTCACATCATAATAATTTATTTTAATGATTAACATAATTAACTTGATTAATTAATAACATTTCTCAATTTATATAAGAATAATTATAATCCCATATTAATTATTCAAGGTAAACATGACTTTTTAACTTTCACTTAAGATTAAACCTTAAACATACCAATATTACTTACCATCCTCTTACTCTCATTAGCCTCAAAAGACTTATGTAATATCACAAGTAACTCTTACCAATTTTATTAAAAAACAACTATTTATAAAATTAAATGTCCAATTAGTTTAATGCCATAAAGTTAATAAAATTGAGTGTAAACAAAGATATGAGTACATATTCATTTATAATACAAATATCTATCCAATACAACTTCACAAATATAATTCATCAACCTTTTAGATTTTGAATTTAGAAGTTTCATTTTAAATATACTTATTCTAAACATAAGAGAGTAGTAAATAAAAATTAAAATCATATAGTTAAATTTCATATATCAAATGCCTTAACAAACTTGTGTAATTCCATATACAAATAATAAAACAAATGATAAATTATTTCTCTAATGATTAACTATAATCATAACCATAGATCAATCTTACATGTTTTATCTAAATATGAAAGATAAACATAACATTACCTTATATTAGGTTACAAATATAATGAATGAAATTGATTACATAAATAATTTAATTCATCTACAACCAACTGTTAAAAATCAAAGATAAAGAAGAACTATATCAATAATTTTTCACATTCAATCCAATAAAGGCAAAAAACATCACCAATCCTAAAGATCCCAACCATAATTTGTCCTTGACCACATCAACCATCATTTGGATACAGATCATGGTGGTAGAGAAATTATAGATATATAAAAATCTAAATGTACTAATCTTGATGCAACCAAAAAATCAAACAATAGAAAGAAATGAACCACATGCCCCTATTCCATCTCACCAAGATCCATTAACTTGTCACATGATTATGACTGCTACTCATTCCTCTATGCTTTTTGATCTATGAGCCATATTTTATCAATAAGATATAATACGTTCCATAATTTTATGTCATGCAAATATACTATAGTCATCATTAAATACTAGTTTAATAGATATTAATGAACTAAATAAAAACTCTTAGAATGAAGAAAATAATTTCATCTAACCAAAAATGATAACTTAACACCCAATATAAAGTTATGGGTCAAAGTTTGACTAAAATAGAATTTATTATAAAATAAAAAAATATTCAATAATTATTAAACAATTATAATTATATAAATAGAATCATAACAATAAAAGTAATAAGCTAATCAAAACTTCTTAATGTACGTCAACTCATAACAATTTTGAATGAAATCCAACATCTTGACCAAAATCACATAAATAATCAAAATAGGATTTAATAAACTTTAGTTAACTCATAATTCAAAATTATGAAATAGAAGTAATGCAACATAATCATGCAAACAAAACAATCATAAAATATTATTTTTACAAAAACCCTAATGATCATTTTGCAACACCTGGAGGATTGAAACTATAATTTCCCCTAAATCATGGCCATAGTTTTATACTGCACATCAAGGTTAATATTTATAAAATAACATTACCCAAAAATTTGATTAACCTAGCTATTGTTTAAAATATATAAATTGAATTAACCAACTAAAACTTAGTCAATAAATGCACATCCATCAATATAAGAAAATGGAATGACAAATAACAATAAACCCCAACAATTATAATGAATATAGCAAAATATATGTGCACAAATAAAACCCATAATATGCCATGGATGAGCCATGTAAGGGACACAATATAAAAACTTAAGTAACTCAAAAAAGTTAGGGTTTCCATCTATAAACACTATTTTGTAGGCAAATAATATAACTACCTATGTTTATGGATATAAACAAAATCAGTTCACACCAAAAAAACATCTAAAAGAATAAAAATCATAATTTAAAACATCACTTACTTGGAGTCCTAAAATTTCCCATAAAATCCATTCTTTCACAAGCTTCCAAGTTTCTACTAGGATAAATTCTAAATCACACATGATTCAACCAAAAACAAGTCAAACCATATAACTAATCAAACCCTAGAAAAACTCTACCAAAATCCCACATGGTCAAAAATATACATGAATCAATCCCAAGAAAAATTCATAAAATTAATTACATGTTCATCTCCATCAGCTTCAATGCCTAAGATTTTGGCAAAGTCTCCCCAAAGTGCAGGACATCTCCAAACAAGTCAAAAATAACCAAAATAAAAACTAAAACCATTTTGGAAGAGTCTCAACCCAATGCCATTATGGAATGATCGAATTCCATGGCCCTAAATTCAAATGTTAAACAAAAAAATCAATACTAAAGCCAAGTCTGAATGTGGATGGTGGCTCAACATTACCTAAACCCAACTCCAAGCCATAACTTGCCTAATAATAAAGAATGAATGCCATAATAAATCATAAGCAAAATGAAGTCCATTAATGTATAAAAATTAATCCATACACTAGATAAAACACATTTTTAAAATCTTTCAACCATATCAAAGGTTGATATAGTTCATAACAACAAACAAGACCAATAAAATAATGAAATAGACTAAAATTTCAAACACTCAATAATTTGACTTTAAGTACAAGGGAATTTGGTGACCAATGTAATGTTGAATATGACAAGTTATTAAGTCAAAAGAAAACATAATAAACAAGAATGATTAAAAATGACTATATTAAATATCCAATTAATATTTCAAGACTAACACAACTCAATAAAGTTGACAAGTCCATAATTCAAAAACATCTAGTAAAGTAATGATTGTACAAAAATCAAAACTGACTAAAAATCAATATTAATGAAATTAAATTTAAAATGATAAATACTCATCACTTTTATCTAGTAAATAGAATGACTAATGTAATAATACCATCAAGCTTTGTTTGTTACTTGAATTTACTATTTTGTTTTCATCCATGTTATTTCTCCACATTTTTCTATTGCTTAGGTCTGAACTCAACCTCGCTCAAGTAACTATTCTTATAGTCAAATAATAGACCATCAACAATATCTAGACATATAAAAATAATAAATGCAATATCAACATTTAAATAATACATCTAAATTGAATAGTAAATTAGTAACTCATTAAGCATAAATATCTAGTTCTATAATGAAAAGTACATTAATAATTTTCTCAATAATAAAAATAATTAATCAACATAGATCTCATAATTATATCACAATAGTAAACCAACAAATATGTCTCATATAATTCAAAACTAAACTATATCAACAAATGAAATAGATTTAGGTCAAATAGGGTTATGATACCAATGTGGCATAATTCACAACACTAGGATAAATTTCAATTTTTTTTGGTTTGTTGGATATTTTGAGTTAATTTTTCTATACCAAATTTGTTACTTAACATAATTCATAACACTAGGACAAATTTTGGAAATATTTGGGGTGCTTCATATTTTGAGTTAGTTTTATCATACCAACATCATTATGTGGTGGAAATCAACACACTAGGACAAGTTTAGAAAATATATGGGGTGTTTTATATTTTGATTTAGGTTATTTTTGACTAATTTGACCCCTTGGTCAAATTAGTCAACCACCTATATAGTCAAACATCTTGTAGGGTCTCACATGGTCATTTTTAGGGTCATATTATATGTTTCACTTTTGTCATATATGTCATGTCTTAATATTTCCCTTATGTCACCTTTTTGGCCACATTTTGAATCATTTTGTGAAATGTATGGTTTCCTACCAAAGGACAAGTGTTTCAAGTGAATATCCAACATACAAAGTTCTAGTTGAGTGTCACACGGTAGTTTGTAAACTGATAATGATACGTTCTTACTGGATTAAAGAAAATAACAATAGTTATAGGTAGTTAAAGGGTAGTTGTATAGTTAATAACTATCTATATGGCATGTGTGATGATTCATATGGTCCCTTCATGTTCATAAAAGAAATTTTAAATCTTGAGAAGCTTCAAAAGGTCTAAAACTACCAAAAACTGATCTATCTCTCTTCTCACTTCCTTTGCAAGGTCAAACAAGTTACCCAACATAGATAGTAGGATGAGTCTAAACTAGTGCACTTGGTGAATGTTATTAAACCTCATGGCCTTCATTTACATGAAAAGAGTTATGTATTGGTGTACTAGGCTCTATGAACAATCACTAAGATTGTTGATGACTTTAAACTTCCTGTGCATCCCCAACACATCATTTTTCTTATCTATTTGGATTGGTATATTAGATTCAAGAGTTTTATATGCTATTTTAGAGTTGTTTTATCCTTTTCATGATGTTTATAACAAGTTTTTCATGTGTTGACATGGATCTATAGTCAATAACATCTCATTATTTTAGCAATGAGCATTAAGGACTGCAAATAGGGTTTCCATAGTTATAGGGTTTATATATCTATAAATAGACTAGGTTAAATGCTAATATGTTGTTAAAACTTACTAAATATCATGGATTATCCATATTTCCCATTAAAATTTTTGGAAGTTGATTGGATGAAGCTAGTAAACACTAAGTAAATACTAGTCAAATCTCTAATGTACATAGTCACAATAATCTATAGGTGTGTAGAGAGGAATGGAAGGCTACTGAAAATAAAAGAATCATCCTATACACATTTCCATGAATTGAATGGAATTTATAAAGTTATATATGGCTAATATTATTGCATATAAAGTCAATTCAAACTTGTAGTTAACCAAAGTTGATAAATATTACAATCAAGATTGAGTTACCTTAACATTTTTAAAGGAGCTTTTTGCTCATATAATAAATCATATTTTACTAAGAGATTAGGTGGTTTGCATAATTATAATGAATCCATTATTATAGTATAAATGGAAAGGTATCAATTTAGCATGAGAATAGTTTTTTTGGTCAAAGATAACTAATGGTTGAGTGAGTTTCAAGTATTATCAAGTTTCTAACTAAGACACTCCATCCAATACAGTACTTTTAAGCCTACATGAACCTATAACTTAAAGTGACCTTTGGTCTATTGAGGATAATGGTATGAAGGCATGATTTAAAAACATCAATTATCTTATTGAAGTGTGATATCACTAATTACTATAGGATAAATATAAATTTATTCCTCAAACAAGAAAATGCCCACCTACAAGAACCTCATACCTCTTCATAAAGTGACATTTAAAGTCTAACTGTAGACCCATGGTCTATGGATGATAATAGTATGAGAAAATGATGTAAAAGGTATTATTTGATTACATATAGGTTTAATATGAACTAAAATACCTTATAAGGAAGTGGAGGATCTAAACTTAGTTGTAATACATGAATATGCACCTATAGGAAACTTGAGAATTCTGAGTTGTAACTTACAGTCTAACACAGTCACATACTAGTTTGGGCATAAGAAAGTGAAATTTGGTTTGGTGTGAAGTGATAAAAGATGGATGATCATGTTGGATACATTATAAAAATATTCATATCATATTACTTGATATTCTAGGTAGCAATGAGAATGATGGACAAATAAGTTTCCAACCTCAGTCTACAATCAACCCAAATCTTGCAAATATACATACCCAGTGAACCAATTTTAAGAAATTTAAAGGTTTGAAGGAATTTTAGGCATGATAAAGTTAGGAAAATTTATTCAAAGCATTAATATGACTTATTATATCCCTCCATAATCCCATTTTAACTAGGTTATTATGGGAGATACCCTCTATTTTATCATATATAGAGGGCACTCTTTGAACAAGATAACCTACAATTTAGTATGAGAGGAGTGAAATGGATGAAGGAAAAATTGTTGAATAATTTTTTGGATGTTTTATAATCTTGGGATAAAGATTAATGGATATATCAAAGGCCTTATATTCACTAGAAACCCTCAAAAAGTTCAAACACATAGAAAGTACAATTAGGTCTATTAGGCCTATAACTAAGTTTAAGCCCTATAGATACCTAAATTGATTCACAAGACTACATGAATCTTAAAAAACATATTATGACCTTAAACGGAGAGTGTAATATTATAAGGAAACATTTTTTGGTATATAACATCACATAAGTCATCAATTTGGCCTAATTCCCTAACAAACCTACTCAAAATGTAAGGTGAAGCTTGAAAGGCCAACTTATTTTGGTCACACCTATATGGACAGAGTGCATGAGTCCTCAAGAAATTGGGGAGATTTAAAATTGTTATTATACTCTAAATTTTTGAAATTGGTTCTAAGGTTGGATGTTAAGATTTTATGAATAATCATTAATAGTCTAAACCTCCTAAAACCCTCTCAAAACCCTAGTTTGGACCTGATGGAGAATATATAGAGAGTGATGTATTATAAAAGGTTAATATAGTCATGAAAGTAACTTAAACATTTATGGAAATCTCCTAGGTCCCTTGACATCCACTTTTATCATACTACCACTTGTATGGATAGGGCTAATACTAAGGTTCTTTGAGGATTTGAGTTGTTTTGTAAGTTTAGAGGAGAATGTACAAATAATAATCATTGTGATAGGTGTTTAAGTAATTTTAATAACTACTAAAAATCAATTATCACTATATTTATGCATGAAAACATATTTTCTATCTCATTCATCATAGGTAGTCTAAACAGACAGTGAGAAGGCAAAATGAGTATAAAGGATTAGAAGTGAGAAGTGTCTTATGAATTTAAATTAGGTGTATTTGATATAATACAAGACAAAGGATACCGATTTTAGTTTCATAACACCTATTAAATGCATTTATTTTAGTAAATACAAGTCACTTTGATGACAAGTGTGAGGACAGATCTAGGGGATTAGTAATGAATGACTATAGGTAGTGAATGATAGGTGACAAGGATAAATACATCAATTAGGGAGGTTTACATGACCTATACTAACCTATTTTATACCTTACCGTGATATATATTATGTTTCAAGGATCCATATGGTATTTTTAGACAATCAAGTGACCCCCTCACCATTATGAAGGCAGTTTCAAAGCAAGAAAATGAAGAATCTACACCAACTTCAGGAAGGTGCTCTGATCCATATTGACACATGTTCATGACATCTTCCTGACTTATTTTTCACTTCATTCCATGGAATTTTAACTATATCTCAATGTTTAAAACTTGGTCTTGTGACCTTTAAGCTTCACTTCTTCTCTCTCTTCTATGTCCATATTTCAATATTTTTTATCTTTGTAATGGATCCACAATTGGTATGATGAAGGCATATTAGTTTTCACACCTAATTTAAATTTAAATAATGTTTTTTAAATTTTATTAATTCTATAAAATCTTTTACTTGAATGTGTTAAGTGGTTTGTGTGGTTGACAAGTGATGTATATGTTCTCCTTGCTTCCATGTCTTCTTTTGTATGTTTGTGTGAATGAGATCTCTTCTAATAGGTTTCATAAAGTGTATTATTTTGTAAGTGTGTATTTAAGTGTGAGAGGGAATATTTATGTATTATATCAGACATTATTTTAATCTACCTCAAGATAGGCATATAAATACACCTCTATGAGAAATACTTATGATAGAAGGACATAGGGTTGAATTCAATTTGAGTAGTCTTCTTTCTTGAGTGTAGATGTAAGTGTGTTATGTGTAGTTATCTTGGTGTATCAATTTCTTATCATAGGTCTATTTTATGTCTCCTTCTTCCTTTTTCACCCCTAATAGATATTAGTCTAGTATAGTGTGAGCCTAGAAGATAAAATCAAAGGATCTATCCCTTTCAAACCTAGATACTTATCTCTTGTAGTGGCTTGTCTATGAGGAGAGATAGTTCCATGTTGTCCTAAACTTGATAAGGTTTACTTGAATTCTATAGGGTGAAATTTTAGACTTTAATAGTTTTGGCATGCCTGGTGAGATATGAAGTCCATGAAGGTTGTTCAAGGTAAATTTTGGATTTGACAATAAGGAACATCCACTTATTATAGTATTTGGTGACTCAAAATTTTCAATCTTGCTTCTATACTAGTGCACTCTTTCATGCCTAAGGTAAACAAAAGGCCTCTCACCAAAGGCATAACTTTTGAATTTCAAGAATTTCCTCTTTATTCCTAACAAAGCAAGTATATTTTAAAACACCAATCCCTATCCAAAGAGGCCTTATCTTACTCATTATCCCATAAAACAATTATTTATCCCCCATTATTACAAAATCCTAAGGCCACCATGGAAATGAACCATCATTTTATTGACTTCAATTTCTAAAGTCCTCTTAGACTTTCTCAATATGATGATATCCCCATATCTACCCTCAAAATTGTTCCATCATATAATGAATAATATTCCATGACACCTATTGAGCATATAAGGAATATTGATAACTTATACAATATCCATCACATCATAAAGGAGAACATTGAAATTATGTGTTGGTTTTATCTTTCAAGGGTAAAGATATTTAATGGCATGGAACATTGGCACTTGAATCAATAAAAATTTAGGATGAGTTTGGAGATGCTTTGAGAAGAAGATTTGAGGATAAGATTGATAACTTGTCACTAATGGAGTAATTGACCACCATTAGGGTAGAATCTCAAGAAGTCATTCAGGATTTCAACACAATACTTTAGAAGACATGGGATAAAATACCATCTTGGTAAGGCCAATAGCTCACCATGATTTTCTTTACTACCTTAAAGCATTTGATAGTGACATTTCAATAATGATACAATCTATGGGTGGTGACACTATACCTAATTCCTATGATGTGGCCATTAGGATAGAGAATTATTTGATTCAAGCTAGGAATATTTCTCATATGCCTCTTTCTTCTAACTTTAAAAATCCTACACCTACTATTGCTCCTATTCCTACACCTAAAAATAAGTCTACTTCCCCTAGTCAACCAAGCAAACCTAATGACGTAGAAAGGATGATAACTATGGAGAAAAAGATCTTAGGTTTAGATAGGATCATTCAAAAATAGAAAATTAAGCCTTTACAAAGTCAATATCAACCTAATCAATTCTATCCCAACTACTAAGGTAATAGACCTCCTTTCTAAGGTCATACTCAAGATCAAGGACAACTGGTCTAATCTAAGCCATAAGGTGGTTACAATACCAATTATCTTTATACCTCAATGACACTAGTGCCTACTTGAAATAAAATTTCCTTAGATAAAAATAGTTAAAATTCATTGGATCAAACTTATGATCCATCTCCCTATGTTAATGAGTCCCTCAATCAATACTTCATGGAAAATTAGGGGACTATGTCATCTATGACTCAATATTAAGTACCAAGTGGAGGAGTGACTAATGGAAACGATGCTCAAGCAGGGTCTACATTGGTAAATTGGTATAAATATGACTCATTTGTAGTCAATCATCAAGGGAATTAAAGAATTGATGTAAGTTCCATAGCTTCAAACATAAGGAGTAAGAGGAAGGTAGTTGAATAAGTTAAAGGGGTTATTAATGGTTCTCTAATGAATGTTCAGAAAAGTACAAGACTAAGTATGCCTAATGTCATTCCAAATGCATAATTAAGTCAAAGATATTATAGTTTTAGAAGTGATTTCATAACACATAACTCTCAAGGTTTAGGCAAAATTATTCCTACTAGTGGACAAGTAAAGGTTAGTGGTCCTTTAACTAACATTATAGAGCAAATGAAGAGGTATCATGAGAATGTATCCATGTGGGATACATCATAAATATTTAGACAAGTATACCTACTTTAAGAATAGCTATCCAAGATCAATTTGAAAAATAAATATCCTATCCACATAGAGGTATACTTGACAAACCCCATGAATCCAAGTGAAAGATGGTGAAGCAAGGTTGAAAAGGTATAAAAACCTCCTCCATTATATCTATCCAAAATTATTTGAGAATATTTGGAACATAATTGTATTTTTGATAGTAGAACTAGTAATTATTTCATGGCCAAATAAGTACCTAACAAAATGAACTTGAAGTATGAACCCCATGCCAAAGGAGTACTATAATTAGATAGGTCAGCTTCCAACACCATTTCTATAATTAGATGTTTATAAACCATTTTACATGATTGTCCTACCTTCACCATTTCTCAATATTTTGTGGCAGTTGATGTGCCTCTCCATTTTGTATTTTGTTTGTCTAGAGATTTCACTACTAAAATTGGATGTTATTTGACTTCAGATTGGTCCTACATGGGTTTTAGGACTAGATATTATGCAAAAGTGACAATCAAGTCTAAACCTCTTTCTAGTTTTCATGTTTAACCCTATGTGCTTTACACTTCTAACATGAATTACAATTTTGTTGAAGAAGATGATCACCCTAGTGATCAAAAACCTCTGACTCTCCTTGATGCCATATCTAATTTATATCTTGATGATTGGGGAGCTGAGTAACATGGTTTTAAGGAAACAAGACTGGGTACTTATATTCTTCATGAAGATTGTGATGGAGTTCTTGAGGTAGATTTTTATAACATAAAAAAAAAATTGCATTGTCAAACTATCTTGTAGATGTGGATGATGATGTGAGTATCTTAGCTATGTCAAAACATGATTGTCCTAGTGAGTAACCCATTCTATCTACAATAGAAAATAACACTCATGAGCATGAATATCATGAAGAAGTAAATGACATGTGGCAGTAATTGAATGCCATTATTTAGGAATTTGAGGAGATTAGTAGATCTTCAGTCTTTTAAAGTGAGTGTATACCTAGTGCTAAGGTTAATCATGTTCTCAATGAGAAAAAGGAGGAGCTTGAGATCTCTTTTAGTCAATAAGTAACCTTGGTAGAACATGATGTGGTTGATGATCATATGGAAAAGTTAGAGGTCTCAGCTAAGAAATAAATACCCTTGGAAGAATATGACATGTTTAATGAGCACAAAGAGGGTGTTCTTAATAACTTACAACAAGAAACATGTAATTTTTCAAAATAACCTAAAGTTGAGGATGTTCTGGTGATCTTACATAATATAATTGAAGACTATCAAATTAGCATGATAGAGGTTAACCTAACTACAAAGACAAACAAGTCCCTTAGTGAGATGAATGGAGTGTTCGTGAGTACTCCAACTAACAAAATTGTAGTTATTAGAAGACCTAACCAAGGTAAGTCACTTGAATATCTCCATAATCAAGTTTTCATTAACAAATATGCACCATATGAGGATATGTTTTCTTAGAGAATTAGTGATGCAAGGAGAATTTATTTTTACCCTTGTTTAAGCAATGAATAAGGTTCTTCATCTCAAGTGTCTTGAGGCATTGTATATACTAGGATAGGTGTGTTTTATTTTAGCTAGTGTGTATTTTCCCTATGTGTTCATGGAATAAAAGTGTGAGTTGTGTTTCTTATCTTCTTTGTTTCCTTATTTTGTGTGGTGTGTTTTGGTGTATTTTTAAAGGCTTATTAGTGTCAAGAATAGTGTATAAGTGACTCCATTACCTAAGGATAGGAAAAGGCTATTGGTCCTTAGCATAACAAGCTTTCTACCCCTAATAAATCAACAAAATGTTGACTAATTTAAGTCCTTGGTCAAATAAGTCAACCCCCTATATAGTTAAACTTATTATACGTTCTTATATGGCTATCTTTAGTTTCATATTATATGTTTCATGTTTTTCATGTATGTCATGTCTTAATATTTTCCTTATGTCACATTTCTGGCCACCTTTTGAATCATTTTGTGAAATATATAGTTTCCCCCACTAAAGAAAAAGCATGTCAAGTGAATATCCAATATACTTCATGTTATTTGAGTGTTAATAGAAGTTTGAAAACTAAAAATTATAGGTTTAACATGGATTCAAGAAGATAACAATAGTTACAGGCAGTTAAAAGGTAGTTATATGGTCAAAGAATATCCAACTAACATGTGTGAGAATTCAATGGAGTCCCTTAATATTCCTACAAGTCTATTTAAATATTGATAAGATTCAAGGGGTCTAAAACTACCAAAAAATGATCTATCTTTCTTCTCACTTTATTTGTAAGGTCAAACAAGTTAGTCAAGTTTTAGTCAATACAAATAAGAGGATGAGATTCTAAATGAGTTCACTTGGGGAATTTTGTTAATCCTAATGGCCTTCCTTTCTATGGAAATATTTTCTAGATTGGTGTACTAAGAGCTATGAATAATCACTAAGATTGTTGATGACTTCAAACTACCTGCAAATCCCCCAACACCTTATTTTTATTCTCTATTTGGATTGTTATATGAAATTCAAGAGTTGTATGTGTCCTTAAATAGTTATTTTATCCTTTTCATGATATTTTTAACATATTTTTCATGTGTGAACATGGATATATAATCAATAACATCTCATTGTACTATCAAGGCACATTTAGGTCTGCAAACAAGGTTTCCATAGTTATAGGGTTTATATCTTTATAAGTGGACTAGGTTCAATACTAATATGTTGTTATTAGTTCATAAATATCATGTATTTTCCATATTTACAATTAAGAAGATTTGATGTTTATTGGATGAAGCTCTAAAATACTAAGTAATGACCAGTCAAATTTTTGATATACATAATCACTTGCAATAATTTGTAGGTGTGTATAGAGGACTATAAGGCTAATCAAAACCCAAGAAATAGATTATACAAATTTACATGACTTAAATAAAATTTATAAAGTCATTTATGGATCATATTATTGGTTATATAGTTAATTCACACTTACAGTCAACCAAAGTTGATGAAGTTGTAAACAAGGCTAAGTTACCTTAACATTTTTGAATGAGCATTTTGCTCATATAACGAATCATATTTTAGTGATAGACTAGGTAGTTTATATAAGTATAATGAATACATTATTATAGTCTAGATGGAAATCTATCACTTTATCATGATAATATTTTGTTTTGTTAAAGGAAACTCATGGTCGAGTGAGTTTCAAGTATAGTCAAGTTTACAACTAAGACACTTAGTCAAATACAATGCTTTTGAACCTACATGAACATATAATTTATAGTGACATTTGGTCTATTGAGGATAATAGAATGAAGGCATTATATGAAAAAATAAATGTTCCTATTCAAGTGTGATGGACCTAAATACTAGAGGAGAAGAAAATATGTGATCCTCAAATAATAAAATTCCCACCTATAAGAGCCTTATAACTCTTCCTAAGGTGACATCTATAGCCTACCTATAGACTTATGGTCTATGGATGGTAATAGTATGATAAGATTATGTAAAAGGTATGATATGAATACATCCATGTGTAAGATTAACTTAAAAACCTTAGAATGAAGTGGTGGAGTTAAACATAGTAGTCATACTTGAATATACCCCTAAAGGAAACTTGAGAAATCTAAGTTACAAATTGTAGTCTAACATAGTCACAGACTAGTATGGGCATAAAAAAGTGCAAGTTGGTTTGGTTTGAAATGATACAAGATGGATGGTGATGTAGGATATATTCTCAAAATATGCATATTATTTTACTTTATATTCTAGGTTGTAAGGAGAATGATGGGAAAATAAGTTTCCAACCTCAATCTATAGTCAACTGAAATCATGCATAATATACAGACCTAGTGAGCCAAATTTGAGAAACTTGAAGGTTTGAAAGCATTTTAAGCATGATAAAGTTATGAAAATTTGTTTATATAATCAAGATTAGTTTATCTACCCTTATATAATCCCACTTTAACTAGGTGAATAGGGGATATTCCCTCTATTTTATCTCAAATGGAGGGTACACTAAATAAGATAATCGATAGTTTAGAATGAGAGTAGTGAAATATATGAAGGAGACAATGTTGAATGATTTGGGGGTTTTGTATAAGATTGGACTAAAGGTAAAAAAATATGGAAAAGGCCTTATATTCACTAGAAATCCTTAGGTGTGTCAAACACTTAGAAATTAAAATTAGGCCTATTAAACCTAGAACTAGGCCTAAGCCCTAAAGATACCTGAATTGATTCAAAAGACTACATGAAACTTACAAACCCTATATATACCTTTATGGTGGAGTTAAAGACTATTTTTATACATTAGTTAGCATAAAACATCACATAAGTGGTCAATTTGGCCTAGTTCCCTAATAGGCCTACTTAAAATGCAAGAAGAAGTTTGAAAGGCCAATTTATTATGCTCACACCTATATGAACAGAGTGCATGAGTCCTAAATCACTTGGGGAGAGTTAAAAGGGGTCCTATACTCCAAATTTTTGAAATTGGTTCTTAGGTTTGACATCAATATTTTATGAATAATCATTAATAGTCTAAACCTCCTAAAACCCTCTTAAAACCCTATTTTGGACCTGATGGAGAAGGTATATAGAGTGATGCATTAAAAAAAGGTCATATGGACATAAAATTTCCTTAGACATGTCTATAACTCTCCTTGGTCCCTTAACATCCTCTTTTTTAATACTATCACTTGTATGAATAGGGCTAATATTGCGTTTCTTGTAGGATTTGAGTTTTTTATAGGTGTGGAGGAGAATGAAAAAATGAGAATACTTATGAGAGGTCTTTAGGGACTTGTAATAAATCCTAAAACTCAATTATCACCATATTTTTACATGAAAATATCTCTACTAGATAATTCATTGTAGGCAGTCTAAATAGAAAGTGAGAAGGCAAAATGACTATCAATGATTAGAAGTGAGAAGTGTTAAATGAGTTTAATTTATGTATATTTTATAGAATAGAGGACAAATGAGATCCATTTTATTTTAATAACACCTTTATTTTAGAAAATATAAGTAATTTTATGACAAATGTGAGGATAGATCTAGGGACTAGTAATGAATGACTGTAGGTAGTGAATTACAGGTGATAAGGATAAATGCATCAGTTATGGAGGAGTAAATGACATAAAATGACCGTTTATCTACCTTACAATGACAAATAATATGTTTAAAGGTTACTTATGTTAGTTTTATATAATCAAGTGACCCCTTCACCATCATGAATGCAATTTCAAAGAAAGATAATGAAGAGTCTACACCAACTTGAGGATGGTGCTTTGCTCCAAATTGACACATGTTTATGATAATTTCTTGAGCTATTTTCCACTCATTACATGGAATTGTAATTGGATATTAGTTTAACACTTGGCCTTGTGACCTTTGAGCTTCACTTATTCTCTCTCTTTTCCTATGTCTATATATTTTAGCCTTTTTGGCTTTGTAATATAACCATAATTGATATGAAGAAGCCTTGCTAGTTTTGACACATCATTTGCATTTGAATAATTTATTTTGAATTTGATTCATTATTTTTAATATCTTACTTAAATTTGTTAAGTGGTTTGTGTGGTTGACAAGTGATAAAAATGTTCTCTTTTCTTCCATGTCTGCTCTTACATGTTTGTGTGAATGAGATCTCTTCTAACAGATTTCTTTAAGTATATTGTTTTTTAAGTGTGTCTTGAATTGTGAGAGGGAATATTAGTGTCTTGTATCAGAACTTATTTAATCCACCTATATATAGGCATAAAAATCTACCTCTATGAGAAATAATTATGATATGACATAGGGTTGAATTTAGTTTGAGTAGTCTTATTTCTTAAGTTCAAATGTAAGTGTGTTGTGTGGAGTTATCCTGGTGTATCACCTCATTATAATAGGTTTATTTTATTTCTCCTACTTCAATTTTTATCTCCAATAGAGATTAGTCTAATATAGTGTGAGCCTAAAAGATAAAATCAAGGGAGTTAGCCCTTCCAAACCTAGATATATATCTATTACAGTGGCTTGTCTATGAGGAGAGATAGTTCCATGTTGTCTTACACTTGAGATAGTCTAATTGACTTATATAGGGTACAAGTTTAGGATAAAATATTTCCCATACTAATTTTGTTGTGTACCACAATTTGTTTCATTGGGATGAATTTATGAACTATTTGTGGTGTTTCTTATTTTGAGTCAAGTTTTCCATTACAAGTCATTATACAAAACAATTATCAACAATGGGACACATTTCAAAAATATTTGGAGTGTTTTAAATTTTGAGTCAAGTTTCATGTAATAATATCATTATGTCACACAACTCATAAAATTAGGAAAATTTACACAAATATTTTGGGTGTTACATATTTTGATTCAAGTTTCCCTTACAGATGTCATTATGACTCATAAATTTTAACACTAGTAAAAATTTCTAAAATATTTGGGGTGTTTCATATTTTGAGTCAGGTTTCCCATACCAATGTCTTTGTGTGATGTAGTTTGTAATAATTGGACAAATTTTGAAAAAAAATGGGGTATTGGACATTTTGACTCATGTTCCCCATATTTATTCATTGCATGCCACAAATCAAAATCATATGAAAACTTTTTATTATATGTAGGGTGTTTAATATTTTAATTCAAGTTTCTCAGACCAATGTCATTATATTTTACCATTCATAATGCTGTGAGTTTTTTTTTGAAATTAATGTCAATTTACATAAAGATACTTGGACCCTTCATTTTGATGGTGCTAAATGTATTCAAGGAGCTAGGACAGGTTGTATCATTATGAACACTCTTGGGAAAATCATCCCTTTGGCATTTCACATATCACATATCTACATATCACATATCACATGATTTAGATATCACATATCCACATGATTTAAGTGACTTTCAACTCATTTTTCACCATGTCAATGGTGATTATCAATGCAAAAGTGAAAATTTAATTTATTATCATCAAATCCCAACTAATCTTTCCAAATAATTTTCTTGTTTTACCATCAAGCCTATCCATCGAGATCAAAATTCTATTATTGATTCATTTTCTTCTTCAACATCTATTTTTCATCCACACCAAGTTCTTACTGATCCCATTTTTCTTGTCCAAATAAGAAAATCCCCATGTTCTCTTCATCCACACAATTCACTTATTTTCCACATTGAGGTTGTTACCATTCACCTAACCTGGTGGTATAAATATATTATTCAATTTATTAAACACTAAACTAACCCTCCAAACATTGATTCCCACAAAAAAATTCACATTTTTAAAACAGATTTTAAGTATGTATTTAGATATAACATCCTATATTATCATAATGCTAAAGGTACCTTTCACCATTGTGTTATTAAATAAGAGGTTCCTCCTCTTATCAAACAAGAATATGAGGGAATTTATGATGGCCACTTTAGTGGACATGCTATAGCTTGTAAATGATTATGTATGGGATAAATTTTACCCACTTTTAAAAAATATGCCATCAAATTTGATAAAAAGTGTACTCCTTACCAACTTCATGATGATCTAATTCATGCACCTTTACTCAAGAATAAAAATATGGAGTAACCCTAGCCATTATCTATATGGGGATTAGATTTCATAGGCAAGTTACCTTGATATCAAGATGGGCATGTCTTTATAATCCTAGGCACATAATATTTTACCAGGTAGGTTGAGGCTATGCCCCTTGTCAATGTTATCAGTAACACCATCTCTAAATTCATCCTTAATAAGATCATTTTCTACTTTGGTGTCCCTCATACTATCATTTGTGATAATGGTGGTAACTTCAAAAATAAATATGTGAAACAACTTTATGCTAAATTTAAAATCAATTAAAAAATTTCCACACCCTACCATTCATAATGTAATGGAAAAGATGAAGCCACCAATAAAATTCTTAATAAAATTATCCAAAATATAATTCATGAAACCCATATACATTGGCATCTTCATCTCTATCCTACTATTTAGGCCTATCACACTAGCATACACATTACTATAGGGGAAACACCATTTTTTCTAGTCTATGCTTATGAATAAGTCTTCTCATTAGAATTTGAGATTCCCTCCCTCTGTATCTCTCTTCATGGTATCATACCTGATGAATAATTATGTGAAAGTCACCTTTAGGATCTTGATCTCCTTGATGAACACTTTTTTTGCTTTGCAACATAATCACCAGTACAAGTCCCATATTACCAAATAACATAAAAAATAAGTTAAAACACACTTTTAATATTGGTGATATTTTCCTTAAATTAGACTAAACTCATGACAGAGAAGGTAAATATTCCCAAAAATGGTGGGGTCTTTATTTAGTCAAAGACATTCTTGGTCCAAGCACCTATCACCTTCAACCTAATGAATGCCATATTTTCAAAGAGCCCATCAATGCACAATTATTCAAGAAGTATTTTGCCTAAATCCTTCCCTTATTTTCATAATTTATAAATGTTATCCTTCTAAAACCTTTTTTAGGATACTTACATGGGTCTCACCCCTTGTAGCAGTTTTCTCTTTTCATAAACCTTAGGCCTTCCTTGTGTTCCTTTGGTTTCACCTTTTATCATTAGTTGCATTATAAAACCATGGATAGGACCTAATATTCCTCATTATTTTATTTTTTTAACTTTTTTTTATTACTTTACATATTTTCTTGTACCCCCTTGGCTTTCCATTTTATGAGTTGTAGTGTAAGACCATGGATAGGACCTAACCTTCCTCATAAATACCATATTTATCCCACTTAATTTTCATATGATTTATGCACCCTCATGGGTTTCTCTTTTATTATTTGTAGTGTAAGACCATCGATAGGACCTAACCTTCCTCATAAAATCACCATATTTTCATTCCTTGTGTAAAATGTGTTTTGTAATGGTTATGAGTTTTGTTCCTTGTTTTCAACTTTAGCTTTTATTTATTTTGTAGATAAAATGTTCAAAAAAAATTATGTTTGCATTTTTTCCTACATTTCCCTCATTCTTATGATAATTAATCACACTTCAATGTCATTTTACCCCCCTTTTTTTGCCTTGATCACATTTTTTGTGATTTGAAATCATTCAAATTATTTCATGTTTCATTCCTCTTGATTTCCTTTCCTTTCACTCCACATTAAATAAAACAAGGTCAAACTCAAGATAACACTTTTATTTTACATGTAATAACAAGACTCATAGACACCATGCTCTCTAGGTTCTCTCTCTTAGTAGCCAACTCCTAAGTATTCAAATGAAAGTCATATATATCACCCATGTTTGGTTTTCCAAATCTGTATGGAGGAGGAATAGAAAAAGACATCAATAAAGTTAAAATACAAATAATTTAAAATAAAAGTCAATGATATACAAAAGGCAACATATAAAATTCAAAAGTTAAAATAACACTAAAAAATATGATTACAAGCACATTTCTTACCTCTAATCAAAGATCAAACTCCAAAACTAGCCTCACAATATAGATGAGGTCCTTTGGGGTGGGGTGTGATAAAGATAGTAGACTAGTATAAAATAATTCAAAAAACTCTATTGTAATACCTACTTTCTCATAGAATTACCCAATCTTCAAAGTAGACCAATGACTGTATAAGAGGATTTGAAGAATGGGGAACATGTTGTGGGGAGGTAAGTCGATTTTACTTATTATGCATATACCCTTCATAAGATGATCTACCTACTACATTTTTTGATATAATACTTGTGTATCTAAGATAAGTTCTTTAGATTCCTTAAGGTTGAAATTCATCTTTTTTTGACAAACATAATCTGAGTGTCTTGACTTTGATAAAGAGTTCCTCTACCTTGCTTTTTCCTTCATTCTCGCTTCCACCCATTTGATTTCCCCCTTGACAGACAAGTGTGATTATAAATCTATTTTACCATTTCTATATTTCTTTTTATTCACATATCATAAACATGATAGAACTACTTTGTTTCATTTTTATCTATCCTTAGAACAAAATAATATGCTTGAGTAACTCTAGACTAATATCTTTACATCATTGTTCTACATCCCAACATCACTTTTCTCTTTTTTACCATTTGTTATCATTGTACTACCCTTTTTTAAGAAACCTAAGTATATTTATGCTTTCATGTTCTTTTTCCATTTTTGATTGAGGTTGGCTTGTTACTTTTCACTCATCAATGTTGTTTTCTCTTTATGCATTTTTTCCATTGATGATTGAGTAAGGATTGTTACTACTTTTTCATCAATGTTTTTTTACCACTTTTGTTTTCCCATTTTTTTTTAAGTAAGGATTTTTATTGATTTTATATTTATGTCTGATTACCATCATTTTTAACATGTATCCTTGGTTTTACTTAGTGAATTTGCATTTTTTACTTAAGGTTTACTTATTTGAGTTTTTCAATTTTTAGTAGACTTGGATTTTTCATTACCTGATTCAATCTAAATTTTGATTTGGTCATTTAGTCTAACATAACAATTATCACTCCAATTTACCAAATTTATAATTATGTCTTATCCACATATCATCATTTATCTTGACTTTCTTGTGTTTGTTTGTTTTTATCTTTAGTTTTGTATCCTTGGGTTTGTCAAAAGCAAATTTTGTTCCCTTTATAATAAAAACTACAAACATAATAAACAACCATACAATAATAAAGGTAAGTCAAGGTATTCATGCATTTACTTTTTATTCATTTAAATTTTATTTATTTTTTCTTTAGCATACTATAATTTTTTTTACCCTCAACATTGTGTGTTGCTATGTTATTTCTTGAATCACCATCCCCTATTAAACCTGAGTGACACATGATTAGATTTAGGTGGGTAATATGTATACACATAATATTTTAAAACATTATCAATTAATGATTATTTCTATTTTGTATGAACTTTTTGAGTCTTAATCTCTCTAAGTGCATGCCTTAAGGGCTGCATTGGGAAATGTTTGGGCAGACTATTAGTGCTTTGTAGGATTATTATACCCATACTACCACTTTCTATCAATCCAACCATATCCAAAAAAAAAATTCCATAAGCTTTTCCTACTATTTTTAAACCTCCTCTAGTCATTTATCACCTTCAATATCCCTTCCTTAGCCTAAAACCTTTTTTTCTAGTTTATATTACATTTTAACCCCATCGACCTTATACTTTAATTGATCAAACTTATTAGGGTCTAGGTTAGCCCCTGGTTGACCTAGATCAAAACATAAATTGTATTTCCAATAATCATATAAGGTCTATTGGGTTGACCTTGTCATTCTAAACTTTTGTAAAGGACTAGTGTTAAAACCACCTATATAAACACATTTATTTTGCCATTCTTAGAGAGATAACAAGAGTTAATTATTCATTTGTGATTATTTAGAATATTATCTTCCACCATTATATTAATGATTATTATCTTAGGGTTTATAATTGGAGAATAATCTTTTCTTGTGAAAAATTCTTGGATGATTTAGCCTCTTGTCTTGTGGAAAAGTCTTGGATGTTTTGGCCTTTCTTAGTGATCCTTAAAAACCACAACCACCTCTTGAAAAGTACCTTTGACCAAGGGAGAGATTGAGTATTGATGGGTTTATCTTCAAGGTAAGTATCTCTAACTTTTTTCCTCTCTTTAATAGATAGAAGTAGCAAAAGTAATGTGTCTTGAATAGATTGCTCTCTCCATATATTAGGGTTTTACCTATATATATCTTAATTATGATTCTCTTATACATGTTTACTTATATATTTACTAACCCCCATTTTATGCTAAAAGGTTTGGTGAGAACTAAATTATACTTTGATTTACTTGTTATTAGTTTAGTGAATATGAAAATATAGGGCGAACTTAGAGTTATTGCATAGTTTTGCTTGACTAGAGGCTTTAAAACCCTCCCTAGTGATATTATTGTGGTAATATAATCTTTGGATAGGTATAGTGGATCCATATTGGTAATGAACCTATATATATAATGTATACACAATCAGAATTGTAAGTAGGATTTATCTTCTTCAATATAGGATTGATTTATAGATCTGTTACATTTCCCATTTCATATAATACATAGATTTTGTATATTAGGTTGATTGAATAGATTAAGATTACATAAAATAAATAAGAGAAGGAGTTATAAATTAGGATAGAGATTCTTCAAAAATTAGATATTTAAAAACTAACATTCTCAATTAGATGAAGGGTGACCATGAGGTATGACCTCTATTCATGGTCTTTGTAATAGAGATCCAACTACCACACTATTTTACCATCAAGGATGTTGGCTAGTTTATTATTTGATTCTAACAATATATGATTGATGTCAACTAGATATTTAGTGATATCACCTGTGCATTGAAGGGGGTTACTAAAAATTGGTGGTTTTTACATCAAAAGGAACATATGCAATGGTATGAAGCCTATAAAAATATTTCTAGCTTGATTCTAGTTACCTGAGGGAGTCAAAAAGGACTAGCCACTATTTCATGAAGGAGATTATATTAAGATTTATATTTAATGGTGTGTTGAGCTATAGACTATAGAAGCTATTGCCCCAAAATATTGGGTTCAAATATTTCAATATACTTTGGGTACCCTTCCTACTACTTGGTTCATCACCAGGAGTGCATAAGGTATATATGCTATTAGGCATAGGTTCAAGGTGATTTCATTTAGACCTCTATTTTTGAAGATGATAACCCTTTGACACACAAGGAAATGTAGACACTAAAGGTATTTTTTTTCATGGAAGGATTGAAGACTTAGATGTAATAACTAATTACTCATTCTCCTATGATGCACTTGCAATTGGAATAAAATATTTGCATGCCTATTAATTAAAGAAGGACAAGGAAAAAAATATTTATTTGACTATGTCATAGAATACAATATTAATATGAGTGGACAATATATTTATATGAGGATGATGACTTGGCCCTTTTATAATTATTTTAAATATAATGGGAAGTCAAGACACTTCTAGGATTAATCACAAAATCATCCAAATAATAAAGGTTATGACATATTAATATTCCAAACTAAGAATTTGAATGATTACTTAATGATTCCATTCTTGAGGAATAATTAAATATTTACCATGAACCTTTAAAATATCACATTGAGAACATTAGAATAGAGGTCATTCCAAAATTGGCACACATCAATGATTATTGGTCATAAAAAGACATATTCAAAGTACTGTAGCTCTTACAAGATTATCAAGATGTTTTCCCAACCAAGTTCATAGAAGTCAAGGGTGTGGAACCATCTTTGGGGGAGATGCACATTAAACTAAAGGAGCATGTATTATTGATTAAGAAATAGATATACTAGTTGAACCCAAACATGAAGCTAAAGATTAAGGCTACATTAGACTGCATGCAAGAGGTAAGAATTATATTTCCTATGGAGAAATCTAACTAGGTGAGACATATGGTTGTCTAACTAAATAAGAATAGTAAGATAAAAGTTTGTGATGACTATCATATTTTGAGTGAGTCATGTGTCAGTGACCCTTTCCCTATCCTATTTACTAATGAATTTTTGGAAGCAGTCATAGGCCATGATGTGTATTCCTATATTGATGGTTTTTTTGGGTACCATTGTATCCTAATCATAGAATAAGATAGATACATGACAAAATTTGTAATATAATGGGGATATTTTGCATACAATATAATGTTTTTTAGATTGAAAAATACACCTACAATTTTCTTGAGGGTTTTTGTAGGTACATTTAAGGTTTTCTCCATGATTTCTTATAAGTCTATATGGATGATTTGGAAACATTTTAATTATTTAGGAATCATTTTTACAAATTAATATTGGTGTTATAAATATGCAGAGTGATATATAAATCTCTCAAATTAAAAAAAATTACACCCTTTAGGGTTTTATTGGTGTATGTAGTCTGTAGTAAAGGTATCTTGGTAGATCTAGCCAAGATAATAGTAATTATGGGAATGCCACCACCCACAATTATGATAGAGGTGTGATCATTCCTTAGACATAGAGGTTAATATAAATATTTTATTAAGGGGTATGCTATAATATCTTCCCCTTTATAGAAATTACTAAGGACACACAATTCATCTACATAGATGAATGCCATGTATCATTCAATTATTTATAGAAAATATTAGTAACTATGCTGATATTGATTTTCCTAGATTGGAGTAAGTCCTTCCACATACATGTGGATGCATCATGGATATCAATTGGTGCTATGTTGGAAAATATAGGATAAGGTGGGATGGAACACCCCATTAATTTTTCTAGTAAAAACCTATCTATGAATAAACAATTACTCTAACATGGAGTGTGAATCCCTTGTGATAGTATTCACACTACAAAAAAATTTCCATTACTTATTAGCTATGTTATTTGAGATGTTCACTGAACATCAAGCTCTGCGCTACCTAGTGAACAAATATTTACTGAGAGGTCACATATATTTATGGTTAATGATTTTATAAGAGTTTTATCTTTAGATTAATGTCAAACTTGGTAGAGATAAAGTGGGACTAGATCATTTTATTTGACTCTAAAATGGTGAATAATTAGAATAAATTCTTGATGAATCACCTGATACACACCTATTCCATGTGTCTATGTTTCATAAATACCTCAAATAAATCACATAGTTTCTAGAATAGGGAACAATTATATAATACTACATATAATGTGAGAAGTAGTTGATAAATAAGGCCCTTCACTTTAGTATCATAAGAGGATTCCAATACTATTTAGACAAGGACAAAGTATTGCATAAAGTAGCACTTGAGTATGAATGACCTCAAGTACTTCAAGAATTATATCAAGGAATTATATAGGTCACTTAACTAGAGATGTTAATGTAATGAAAGTGTTTTAAAGTCACCTATGGTGGCCTTATTTATTTTATGATGCACACCAGATCGCAAACCAATGCAATGTTCATTAAAGTTTGGGAAAGTGAAACCAACATGACAAAATTCCACTTCAGCTAATGATTGTATAGCAACACTTTGAACAGTGGGGGATTGATTTTATTGGGATAATAAATATACCCAAAAAACACAATAATGCATGATATATAATCATTGTGACTAACTAATTTACCAAGTGGGTTGAAGTTGTTGAGATAACCATTTATGGTACAAAAGACAGTGAAGTTCTTATATGAGAAAATAATCACCAATTTTGGGTGTCTAATCAAGTTGGTAAGTGATAAAGGTATGAAATTTTTAAATAAAAACATAAAGACACTCACTGATGAATACCTTATATTGCACTATAAAATTACATCTTACCACCCTCAGTAAAATGGTCAAGTGAAGGCTACAAACAAAGTATTGGGTAAGATGCGTATAAAGGTCTATGATGTTTAATGAGATGATTGGGAGGATATATTTCCTATAGTATTATGGGCATATCACATGAATTAAAATAATGCCTTATGGTTTACCACATTTCAATTATTCTATGGTTTATAAGCAATAATTCCCATAGAGTAAGTTTTACCCAACTTGAGAATAATAATCAACATGTATATGGGATACCAAGAATATTTGACGAGTAGGTTATTGGACCTAAATAGAATGGATGAAGACCACTATAGAGAAGCTTGGATATAAGATAAAATGAAGCATAGATATAATTATTCACACAAAAGGATTTATGCAATAGGGAATTTCAAATAGATTAGCCAATCCTACTATATGATAGCCAATTTTGAGCTTTTTCAATAAAATTAAACATCCACCAAAAGGTACCATATATTATTCATGAGTTACTATAGATAGAAATGGTGGTCTTGAGGGATTTATAAGGTACCATTGTTACTATAAAGTGAATGATAGTAGGATCAAACCCTATCACCAATAATCTATGTGCCCAAAAAAGGGTAGGTGCTAAATTACACCAATTTAGTGTAGGTTTCATTTTCATTCATGTTGTGTGTGTAACTCAGAAGTAGGTGTAAATAAACTGGCACAAGTTATCCAAAATAAGGAGAAAATTTTCATGATTAAGAATAAAGAGTAAACACTAATGTTAAAATAATGGCATTGAAAGATAATTAAGTCTATGAAAGTTATGTAAGATAAAGATCTTTGATGATGGCTAACAGATAAGTGATGGTTGTTAATAACTAGGTATGTGAGATAAGTGGAATACATACCAAATCAATATACTTGTCAACATCAGTAAAATGAATAATTAATTTAAAGATTTAGTGGGTCACATCATTCCACCAAAACATTGTAAAAAGATGCCACCTTGAAAAAAATCATGAAAACTCATCAATTCAAAGATTTAGTTACAAATATTTTTCAAAGGAGGATCTTGAGACAACTTGACACATTTAAATGAAAAGGATGGAAATAGGCATGTAAATACCTATATATAACACATCTTGCTAGTTTATTTTCCATTTAATACTTATAAAATTTCAATTAATCTTGTGCTCATATCTCCAAGCCTCTCACATAACTTTGTAGTCCTTATCTTTAGCCTAGTTTAGCCACAACAAAGAGGTATTCAAGATGTATACATTTGGATAACCATAATTCATAAAAATAATCTTTTTAACAAACATAAAAGATATTGGGATTAGACTAAACATATACCAAGCTAAATTTTTAGATCCAAAGGTATATGTTTCCATCAAGTGCACTGAGGAAAAATTGTTTGTCCATGCAGTATCCCCATACACACAACCCTTAGAAATTTCATAATTACATAGGATCTACAACACTAATGTTGAGTGGATAGTTTAGTTACCTAAAATTTTCCATATGAATGAGATCATGGAAATTTTACTAGGAATATTCAATGATGGAAAAATCTATCTATTTCTAGACATCACCATCTATGTGAATGAAGATGTGATGGAAAGGGCTATAGGCATGATGACATGAGGAATCTCTCTTGAGCCTTATAAATTAAAATCCACACTAATTCTACCTAAGATCAAGGAGTCTTATACCTAAGGAAATTATCAAATTACATCGAATGACATCTTAGATGAAGAAGTCTGTATCCTATTAGAGTACATTACTATGTAGTTTTTTGAAAACAATAAAAGACATGAAGGATGCCACAAAAAGGGTCTTCAATATTACTCATCACATGATCCATAAGGAGGAAAATTTTAATTGGTTGGCATTTATTATTATAGAGCTTACAACTAATATTTTAAAAGTCATCGTGTCTATATGAAAACATTTTCAATATCAATTTCTGGTTTTGTTGCTCATGTTCATGCAGTGGAAGTATCCCTAAGGTGTAGTCCATCCAAATGTAGATCACTAGCCAAACTTTAAATTCAAGAACCTCATTTGGAAACATAGAGAGGTGGCTATCTATCACATCAATAATTATTTAGTTCCTAGTGGGATTAACTCTATAATTCATGCTTAGTAACCCAAGAATCCCACTACCTATTATACAATTTAGAGGCCAACATCTGGTGGTTTTGAACCTTCTAGAGGAATTTCTATTCACATTCATGATATCCCAAAGGCTCCATTTGCACCTTTACCTTTCTTTATTGATATGCATATGGCATAGAAGGAATTAACATAGTAGAAAACTCTAGACACATGTAGAGTGACTCCACTATAGATAATTCCACCTAATGTTCTCATTCTTATGGACACTACATAACCCTTTGCAATGACAGCTACTCCACTAGATCGAGGGAAGAATAAAGCTCCTATGTGTTAGAGACCACCTTATCCTCTAAGAAGGAAGACTCATAGTTAAAAGACATGGTTATATTATCCCCATGTTCCTTAGATCACTATGGAATGTTAGTGGTAGAATATTTAAACTAATAAACAAGAGGTTTATCATGATATGCTTGAAGACATGGCTGGTGATTTGTATGAGAGAGAAAAATCTAAAAAATCTTATAAAAAGTAGTGTGTATAACATAAATACATAAAAAAGTTCCCTAACATTTATGGGTGAAATTATTGCCTTGCTTGTAGCCTATTATTATTGGCAATATGGGTGAGAAAACCAAACTCTAATGACTATAAGAAGAAACTAGTATAGAATGTGGATTTGGTAGTTCCTCTCAGACCTAGACAATTGATCCTCTTACTAAGAGGCAACCAACATTTCTTTAGTGAGAGCATCAAAATATATAGAGATACAAACCTACTACTAAAGATGAAAAGGAAGGAAGTCACACCCATAATCTAATAACCCATAACAACTCCAACATATTTCATGGGGGCTATGCCATTAATTAATGAGTAATTTCCTAAATCAAGGTGTTATAAGGGTCCTGTGTCACAAGAAATGGTGCATGAGTCCATTGTAATTTATATTTTATCTTAATCATATGAACCTATCACTAATACTAAAGAGGTGGTGTTGGATGCACAAATTCCTAAGGAAAAATAGGCTACTAAATAAGGAGCACAATGAGATACATAGCATAGAAAAATAAAAGAAGAGAAGAAATAGTAATAATAAGTAGAAAAGAAAAAGGCTTTAGAGGCACAACATTAATAGTAGACCAGATTGCCACTACAAGAAGTGGGGATGTAATAAGCTGTTGAGTAAATAGATCCAACAATAATGACTATAGAATAAGTTCCACAACCCACTATGTAATAAGTTTAAGTACCACTAGATGCCACCATTTAGCCCACGTAGATTTTAGAAGATGAGGTATAATAAATGAAGCTCATTGAGGATAATGAAGTGTGAAAGAAAAGAACAAGTACTAATTTAGCCAAGCCATAAGTTAAATATGTGACTAAGCATAATCTTGTGATGGAGGTAATGCAAACACAACATGGCATTCTAAAAACACACACATAATAGGTAGTCAAAATCTTTGATGTGATGATAGTATGACCTATGCTTGTTACTACTTAGTTTCCATTAAAATCCACAAAGACCAAAAATTTGAAAATGTTACCAAAGGATCACACTACTCCATAATAGGTTATGACCACCCTAAAATCTCCTCTAAAATATGCATCTAGGACTCTACCTAATACCTCTTTCACTTCTCAATCCCTCCCAACCTAAGGCCAATCCTCTCCAAAACATGATTTAGATGTGACATCTAGATTCTAACACTTATCCTTTATCGATGTTCCTTGTGAACCCACCCATTATACCATTTTCTCATTCCCCCTCACTTCCCCTTCTCTCCACTACTTCCACTATTATCTACCATGCATATACCTACAATTGAAACATATTTTGATATTTCTAAGATTTCATTGGCCAAATAGTTATAAGGTGATTCAAAATTTTAGGATTCCATCACATAGACTACTATTTCTTTTGAAAATAGGGTGTCCCAATTATAGAGGAATAACTCTAACTTATGGAGTGTATTTATTAACACTATTAATTTAATTAAATATTCCTTTCCCATCCTTTACTCCCAAATTTTAGGCCTTGGATTTATACTAGATCACACAAAAATTCTAAAGCTAATGTCCCAACTTACACAAGATTGGGTGAGCATCCAACAAGTCACTAGTCTTGAGATGTAAGGTTAGACCATCAAATTTGAGTTGAATAAGTAATGTAAAATAATATAGATTTATCAAGATGACCTTACCAATATAATTATCTATGTTATGACCATGGCACATCAGTTGATTGACTAGAAAACACAAGTGGATGTGGCATGGAATGGTGCATTTCCTAAGTTTAATAGCATGTGTTATTCTAAGGCTATGATGTTTGATCTATCTATCACTTATGTTGGTTTTTAATATACATTGAAATCATCTATGTAAGCTTGAGACTCCTTCATTCAATAATTATAGACTTGGAAGACTCATATACAACACACACATTTTAGGAATCCAAGCATAATACCATGTTGAGAATTTCACCCATCTTCATGTGGATATCTCTGAAAAAATGACTACTCCCTTACCTATGCAATTCAAAACATTGGGAGAATGTTCAAGAGTATTTAGTGGGTTATATATGTTAACAATTCCCATATGAATATCATTGTGTAGTCAAATTAAAAACACTAGGACAAATTTCTTAAATATTTTAGTTGTTGCATATTTTGAGTCAGATTTTCCATACTAATATCATTATTCATCGTATTAGGAATTATTTGGGGTGTTTGATATTTGATTCAATTTTAATCTAGCAATGCCATTACACATCACAATTCAAAAAAATAGGAAAATATTTAGAAATATTTGGATATTTACATATTTTGAGTCTAGTTTTCCATACCAATGTCATTGCATTATGAATTGACAAAACTAGGAGAAATTTTAAAAATATTTGGAGTGTTTTATATTTTGAGTTGGATTTCCCATACCAATGCCATTATGTAACATAATTACCAACAATGGGATTTTTTTTGAAAACATTTAGGGTGTTGCATATTTTGAGTATACTTTCCCATACTGATGTCATTACATGATGTGGTTTACAATAATGGGACAAATTTTAGAAATATTTGGGATGATGTAAATTTTAATTTAGGTTACCTATACCAATGTTTTTGTATGATGCAATTCATATCACTATGATTTTTTTAAAAATATTTAGGGTGTTGCATATTTTGGGTAAGGTTTATTATACCAATGTCATTACATAGTGTAGTTCATAAAAGTAGGAAAACATTCTAAAATATTTTGGGTCTTTCATAATTTGAGTTGGGTTTCCTATACCAATGTCATTATTTGGTGAGGTTCAAAATACTAGGATAGAGTTCAATTTTATTTGGGGTGTTGGATATTTTGAGTCAGGTTTACCATACCAATGTCATATCATGATGTAATTCATAACATTGGGACAAATCCTTAAAATATTTATGGTGTTGCATATTTTGAGTCAGGTTTCCCATACCAATGTTGATGGGTGGCACAATTCATAACAATGGTTAAATTTAGGATTTCCTATGTAATTACAATTTGGTGATGCAATTTTCAACATTAGAAACATTTTAAAATATATTTGTGTTGTTACATATTTTGAGTAAGTTTCCCCATACCAATTTAATTAAATTGTAAAATTTACAACACTAGGAAAATGTTTGTAAATATTTTGGGTGTTGTATATTTTGAGCTTCCTATTATTAATTAATTATGCAACATAATTGACAATAATCAAAAAAAAAATTATAACATTTTTGGTGTTGAAAAGTATGAGTTGGTTCTCTCATATTGATGTCACTACATATTTTGAGTTGGGACAATGTTTTTTAAATATTTAGGGTGTTGCATATTTTTAGTCAATAATTTTGAACCAATAGCATTACACAACATTGGGAAAAATTTTAGAAACATGTGGGGTGTTGTATATTTTTAGTTGGGTTTCCCATACCATTGTCAATGTGAGGTGTAGTTTGTATCACTAAAACACAATTCAAAAATATTTAGGGTGGTTCATATTTTTAGTTGTGTTTCCTATATCAATGTCATTTTAGAATGCAATTCACAACATTGGGATACTTTTAATTTTTTTGGATGACACAATTTGAAACACTAGGAAAAAATGGAAATACTTGGGGTCTTGCATATATTGAGTTAGGTTTCCCATACCAAAATTAGTGTGTATTGAAATTTATAACACTAGGATATATTTTATAAATATTTTAGGTGTTGCATATTCTAAGTTAGGTTTCCCATACAATTGACATCATGTCACACTATTCTTAACACTAGGACAAATATCATAAATATTTGTGGTTTTTCATATTTTTAGTCAGAATTCCTATACTAATATTCTTGCATAACACAATTCATAATAATGGGACAAATTTCAAATAATATTTAAATTTTTGCATATTTTGAGTGTAGTTTCCCATACCAATGTTGTAGTGTGGTGTGGTTTACAACACCATGAAAAAAATTAAATATTTTGGGTGTTGCATATTTTGAGTTAAGTTTTCTATAATAATGTTATTGTGTGGCTCAATTGACAACATGTGATAAATTTTCATAAATATTTGCGGTTGTTGTATATTTTTAGTTAGGTTTCCCTCACCAATGTCATTATACCATGAAATTCACAATATAGACAAATTTAATAAATATCTACAGTGTTGTATATTTGAGTCAAGTTTCTAATACAAATGCCATTGAATGGTGTAGTTCACAAAACTAGGACAAGTTTTTGAAATATTTGGGTTGTTCCATATTTTGAGTCAAGGTTCCATAACCATGTCATTGTGTGGTGAAATTCATAACACTAAGACAAATTTTAAAAATATTTGGGGTGTTACATATTTTGAGTTAGGTTTCTCATACCAATCTCATTACATGGTGCAATTTACAACATGAGGACAAAGTTCAAATTTTTTTGGGGTGTTACATATTTTGAGTTAGCTTTCCCATATCAATGTCATTATTTGACATAATTAACAACACTGGGACAATTAACATGCAATAGAAAAATTTGAATGGCTCCTACGCGCGTGAACCCTTAAAATGTGAAATCGACTATTGTGAATCTGGTGGCTATGAATTCGGTGGCTAGAGTGGTTGTGGCTACCATTACGAATGAGGTTTTTCTGGCTAGTAAGGGGATGAATTTGAATACCCTTAAAGGGATTTATTCTATGGGGGTTGAAGATACTATAGCCTTGTGTCTGGTCAACATTCCTAGTTTAGGGTATGGACCTGGGGGGAAAACCTTTGCGAAAGTGGTGGCCTTCAAAGTGGATATACATGGTGCTTTGCCTCATGAAACATTTGGACCAACCCACGTTTCACCTGTAAGTGCTTTAAAACCTATTAGGGTTACTCTAGACCTTGAATTAGCAGAAAATATCTTCCAAGAGGAAAAATGGTTTTCCTCTTGTGCTGCCATTTTTTATTTCCATGGTTTCTGGCCCTCTTTTATAGATCTACAAAATTGGATTGCCAAGAACTAGTTGCAAATTAAAGACAGTCAAATCCAACCTTGCACCAGGGGTCTTTTTATAGTAATATTTCAAATCCCTGAAGATAGAAAGTCTATTTTGTGTCACAATAATTTTTCTTGGCAGGGCAAATTTCCTCTTATGGCCAAACCTTGGCATAAGGATTTTAATCTTCTCTCAGAATCCTTTAACAAGATCCCTAAATGGGTGCAACTCCCTTATCTTCTGTTACACTTATGGCAAGAGGCGGTTTTCAAAACCATAGGAAATGCTATAGGGGATTTTTTATATGAAGAAGATAGTACGACTTGTCAACACTCAACTTGTGTATGATTTCTGGTTGATTTGGATGTTTCAAAGGGCTTGCCTGAGGTGATATGCATTGATTCCCCAAGGGGTACCTGGACACAAATCTTGGATTATGAGGGGATCCCTTTTAGTGCAAGAAGTGTCACCAGATGGGACATATTGCTGCTCATTGTGTTGTTGGGAAATCCAATCCCAAAATTTCACCTGCTTGGTGGCCTAAGGTTTTCTCTAAACATAGCATCGACAAACAACCCTTGGAAGCAACAACAGATTCTGAGACTGAGAATGAGGAAAGTGTGCAATATGAATTGGAAGATGAAGAGGAATCATTGGAGAATCATTCTAATGAAGACCCTGAGGAGGCTGTGGGTAGTGATACAGCTGAGCCAGAGGAGGAGGTGGTGGTCTCTTCCCCTATTTTGGAGGATCATTCTAAGAGCTAGACTATATTTGACTCTCACAAGGATTTTATGCCCATGGGAGTCCAAAGATCACTATCTTTTGAGGCATGGGTTGCTGAGACAGCTAAGGTAGAGGATGGTTGGACAACAGTTAGGAGAAAGAAGTCAAATCCTTTGGTCCCTCCTCTAGATATGAATCTTCGGTCATGAAAAAAGAAAAATCTTAACTTAAAAGATTCATCCAAAGCCCCCTTTTACTAACTGGTTTTTTGGGGGATGTAAACTGGTCACTTTTTTGGCTTGCTGGTAACTAGTCTGGAAGGTTGTTTAGCTTGTTGTTCTAGTTGGTAACTTTTAGATCAGTGTTTTGACAGCTATTTTTCATGGTCATATTTGTTGGTAATAGGTCCATGTAAAACTTGGTTTTGGTACTTTTTTGTAATTAGGTCCTTTGTCAACCTGGTTGTGCTTTAAGGTTTATCTTTCTCCTTGTGTAGGGTTTCGGGGTCCCTTCAAAACTTGTTTTTACCTTAATCTAAAACACTGGGACAATGTTTTTAAATATTTGGGGTGTTTCATAGTTTGATTTGGGTTTCCCATACCAATGTCATTATGTTTATTAATTCACAACATGGATTTTTGTTGAAATATTGGGTGTGTTGCATATTTTGAGTTAGTTTTCCTATACCAATGTCATTTTATATCTCAATTCACAATATTGGAAATTATTTTGTAAATATTTAGAGTCTTAGATATTTTGAGAAGGGTTTCCCGAACCAATGTCATTTTTACACATAATGCACAACACTAAGATAATGTCTAGAAATATTTAGGGTGTTACATAATTTGAGTTGGGTTTGTCATACCAATATGGTGCAATTTGTAACACTAGGTCAAATTTTAGAAATATTTGGGGTGTGTTGTTACATGATGTAATTTGTAACATTGGGATTTTTTTTAAATTTTTTTGGTGTTACATATTCTGAGTCAATTTTTTCATACCAATATCATTTCATGATGCAATTCACAACATTGGGATAAATTTTAGAAATATTTACGGTGTTGTATATTTTAAGTTGGGTTTCCCATATCGATGTCATTGTGAGTAACAATTTACGTCACTAATACAAATTTAAGAATTATTTTTGGTGTTTCATAATTTGAGTCTAGTTTCTCATACCAAGTGAATGTCATTTATGTTATGACTCATAACATGGACAAATTTTATAAGTATTTTGGATGTTTCATATTTTGAGTTAGGTTTCCTGTACTGATATCATTATGTCATGTAATTAATAACACTAAGACAAATATCATAAATATTTGGTGTGTTTCATATTTTAAGTTAGGTTTCATGTACCAATGTCATTATGAGATGTAATTTTCAACACTAAGAGAAATTTTGAAAATATTTGTGGTGTTGCATATTTTGAGTCATTTTTCTTTAACAATGTTGTGAATAGAAATATTCACAACACTAGGACAAATTTTATTAGTGTGTGGGGTGTTGCATAATTTTAGTTAGGTTTCCCATACCAATGTCATTGTGAGGTGTAGTTTGCAACACCGGGATACATTTCATAAATATTTGGGGTGTTTCATATTTTGAGTCATGTTTTCTATACCAATGTCATTGCATAATGTAATTCAAAATATTGGGACAAATTTAAAACAATTGTGGGGTGTTACATATTTTGAATTAGATTTCTCATACCAATATTGCTATATGGTATAATTCACAACACAGATACATTTTGGAAATTTTTTGGGTGATGCATATTTTGAGTTGGGTTTCTCATACCAATGTACTTGTGAAACATAATTCATAACACTAGGAAAATTTTCATAAATATTTATGGTGTTTTGTATTCTAAGTCAGATTTCGTATATAATTGTTATTGTGTCACATAACTCATAACACTAGGAAAAACTTGCAAAATATTTGAGGTGTTACATATTTTGAGTCAATTTTTCCATATTAATATCATTTCATAGTGAAATTAAAAACATTGGGACAATTTTAATAAATATTTGGGGTTTTGCATATTTCATGTCTTATTTCACATACCAATGTCATTGTGTATTTCAGATCACAACACTAAGTTTTTTCTGAAATATTCAATGTTTTGCATATTTTGAGTCAAGTTTCACATACCAATGTTGTTTCATGACTCAATTTACAACACTAGGATAAATTTTAGACATAATTAGGGTGTTGTATATTTTGATTTGGGTTTTCCTTACTAATGTCATTATCTAGTATAATCCAAAACACTAGGACCTTTTTTAAAAATATTTTGGGTGTTGCATATTTTGAGTCAGATTTATTACATTAATGTCATTGCATAGTGTAGTTCACAAAATTGGAACACATTTTCAAAATATCTAGGTTGTTATATATATATATGTATATGTATATGTATATGTATATGTATATATATATGTATATGTATATGTATATGTATATGTATATATGTATATGTATATATATACATATATACATATATATATGTATACATATATATACATATACATATATATATACACACATATATATATATGTATATATATATATACATACATACATATATATATATACATACATATATATATATATATATATATACATACATATATATATATATATACATACATACATATATATATATATATATATATACATACATACATATATATACATACATACATACATACATGCATATATATATATATATATTGAGGGAGGTTTCCCATAATAATGTCATTATGTGGTGAAATTCATAACACTAGGACAAATTTTAGAAATATTTGATATGTTGCATATTTTGAGTGGGGTTTCCCATAACACTGCCATTACATGGTATGAATTCACTAAGAAAAAGTTTAGAAATATTTGGGGTGTTCCTTTTTTTGAATCAATTTTTCCATCACAATGTCATTGTATGATGTAATTTATAAAATTGGAATAAATTTCATAAATATTTGAGTTGTTTCATATATTAACTCAATTTTACAATACCAATATCATTACAAAAAGTAATTCACAACACTAGGATTTTTTTTTGAAATATTGGGTGTGTTGCATATTTTGAATTAGTTTTCTCACATTGATGTCATTATACATCTCAATTTTCAACACTGATATTTTTTAAAAAAATATTTAGGGTTTTGGATATTTTGAATTGGGTTTCTCATACCAATGTCATCATGCCACACAATTCACAACATTGGGATAAATTTTAGAAATATTTGGGGTGTTGCATAGTTTCAGTCAGGTTTGTCATAGCAATGTGGTGTAATTTGCAACATTGACAAATTTTAAAAATATTTGGGGTGTTTCATATTTTTATTTATGTTTCCTGTACCAATGTTGTTACATGACATAATTCATAACACTGGGACAAATTTTGAAAATGTTTGGGGTGTTACATATTTTGAGTAAGGTTTCTCATATCAAAGTCATTTCATGACATAATCAAAAACATTGGGATACATTTTAGAAATATTTATTGTGTTTTATATTTTGAGTTGGGTTTCCCATACCATTATCATTACACATCATAATTTGCATCAATAATAAAAATTGAAAATTATTCTAGGTGTTTCATATTTTGAGTCCTATTTCCTATACCCACTAAATGTCATTTGTGTCATAATTTGTAGTAAAGACAAATTTTATAAATATTTTGGGTGTTTCATATTTTGAGTCAATTTTCTTGAACCAATGTCATTATGTCATGTAATTCACAACACTGGGACAAATTTTTGAAATAATTGGGGATTTGAATATTTTAAGATAGGTTTCATATAATGATGTCATTTTATAATGTAATTTGTAACACTTAGACATATTTTGAACATATTTGGGGTGTTTCATATTTTGAGTCAAGTTTCCTTAACTAATGTTGTGCATAACACAATTCACAACACCAAATTTTAGAATACTTTGGGTGTTGCATATTTTGATTTGGATTTCCCAAACCAATGTGATTGTGAGGTGTAGTTTGTAACACTAGAATATATTTCATAAATATCTGGGGTGTTTTATAATTTGAGTTACATTTTTTGTATCAATTTCATTTCACAAATGAATTCACAACATTGGGACAAATTAAAAAAAATATGGGATGTTACATATTTTGAGTTGGGTTTATCATACCAATGTTGTTATATGGTTCAATTCACAACACTAGGATAAATTTTGGAAATATTTGGGTTGATGCATATTTGGAGTTGGGATTATCATCAAATGTCCTTGTGTAACATAATTCACAACATTGGTAAAATTTTTAGAAATATTTATGGTGTTGCATATTTTAAGTCAAGTTTGTTGTACACATAACTCACAACACTAGTAAAAACTTGAAAAATATTTGGGATGCTCTATATTTTGATTCAAGTTTCCCATCTTAATATCATTGCATGGTAGAATTCACAACACTAAGACAATTTCAAGAAATATTTGGGGTGCTACATATTTAATGTCTTGTTTCCCATACCAATGTCATTGTGTAATATAGATCACAACACCAAGATTTCTTTTGAAATATTTGGTGTGTTACATATTTTGAGTTAGTTTTCCCATACCAATATTGTTGCATGGCTCAATTCACAACTCTATGATAAATTTTATAAATAATTGGGGTGTTGTATATTTTTAGTTAGGTTTCCCTTACCAATGTTGTGTGGTACAATTCACAACATTGGGACAAATTTTAAAAATATTTGGGTTGTTGTAAATTTTGAGTCTAGTTTCTCATACCTATGTCATTGCATGGTAGTTCACAAAACTAGGACACATTTTCAAAATATTTGGGTTTTATATATTGAGTCAAGTTTTCCATAACAATGTCATTCTATGGTGAAATTCAAAACATCAGGACAATTTTTGTTGCATATTTTGAGTTGGGTTTCCTATACCAATGTCGTTATGTTGTGATGTTTTTAACACTAAGACAAAGTTCAAAAAAAATTGGCGTGTTTCATATTTTAAATCAATTTTCCTTATTAATGTCAATATATAATGTAATTCATAATATTGGGATAAATTTTATAAATATTTGGATTGTTGTATATATTAAGTTAGGTTTACTAAATCAATGTCATTACGTAGAGAAATTCACAAAACTAGGACACATTTTTAAAATATTGGGTGTGTTACATATTTTGAGTCAATTTTCTTATATTGATGGAGTTCCATGACATAATTCATAACACTAGGACCAATTTTTCAAATATTTGGGATGTTGAATATTTTTAGTTAGGTTTCCCATATAAATATCATTGTGCCACACAATTCGTAATAATAGGATAAATTTCAAAAATATTTGGGATGCCGCATATTTTGAGTTGGGTTCATCATACCAATGTTGAACAATTCAGAACACTAGGGCAAATTTTATAATTTTTTTGGTGTTGCTTAATTTGAGTTAGGTTTCACATACCAATGTCCTTATGTGGAACAATTTGCAATGATAAGATTTTTAAAAAAATATTTGTGGTATTGAATATTTTGAGTTTGGTTTCCCATAACATGTCAATACATTGTACAATTTCTAACACTGAGATAAATTTTATAAATATTTGGGGTGTTGCATATTTTGACTCATCTTTCTCATACCAATGTAATTGTGCATCATACTTTTCATTACTAGGAAAAATTTATGAATTATTTGGAATGTTTCATGATTTGATTCTTGTTTCTCATACTAATGTCATTTTGCATCATAGTTTTAAAAACAAAAAAAAAATTAGAAATATTTGGTGTGTTTTATATTGAATTGAGTTTCCCATACCAATGTCATTGTGTCACACAATTAAAAACATTAGGTCAAATTTTTGAAATATTTTGGGTGTTGTATATTTTGAGTTGGGTTTCCCATATCATTTTTATTATTCAATGCAATTCAAAACACTTGGAAAAAAATTTGAATTTATTTGAGGTGATGTATATTTTAATTTGGGTTTCCCATATTGATGTCATTGTGTAGTGAAATTCATAACATTGGGAATTTTTTAAAAATGGTTAGGGCATTACATATTTTGTGTTTAGTTTCCCATACTAATGTCATTATGCAACATAATTCGTAATAATAGAAAAAAAAAAGAAAAAAATTGGGTGTTGCATATTTTGAGTCTACTTTCCCATACCAATGTCATTATATCATGCAATTGTCAATACTAGGATAAATTTTGAAAATATTTGGTGTGTTGAATATTTGAATTCAGTTTTCCCATACCAATATCCTTAAAACACATAATTCATAACATTGGGAAAATTTTTGGAAATATTTGGGGTGTCACATATTTTGAGTCAAGTTTTTCATATCAATATGGAACAATACACAACATTGGGACACATTTTATAAATAGTTTAGGTGTTTCATATTTTGAGTTGGGTTTCTCATACCAAATTTATTGCATGACATAATTCACAAAACTGAAACAAATTTTGAAAATATTTGGGGTGTTGCATATTTCTAGTTAGGTTTCCTATACTAATATCATTGTATGGTGAAATTCTCAACATTAGGACAGATTTATGAAATATTTAACTATTGAATATTTTGATTTAGGTTTCATATACTAATGTCACGACATGTTAGAATTCACATCAATGGTATATATTCCAAAATTATTTGTGGTGTTTCATATTTTGATTTGGGATTATCATACTAATGTTATTGTGCATCATAATTCACAACACTAAGACAAAATTTATAAATATTTTTGTTGTGCATATTTTGAGTTAATTTTCTTGTACCAATGTCATTACATCACACAATTCAAAATAATGTGAAAATTTTCATAAATATTTGGGTTGTTTCATATTTTGAGTTAGGTTTCCCTTACCAATATCATTTTGGGTTGTTTTATGTGATGTAATTTACAACACTAGGAAAAAATGAAATTATTTGGGGTGTTGCATATTTTGAGTTGGGTTTACCATATGAATATACTTCCATTGCATAATTTGTAAATTAAGACAATTTTTATAAATATTTTGGGTATTTTATATGTAAAGTTAGGTTTGTTGTACTAATGTGGCACAATTGATAACATTGGGACAAATTTTATAAATATTTTTTATGTTGCATTTTTTTATTTGGGTTTCCATACCATTGTCATTATATGGTTCAATTTGAAACACTAGGATAAATTTTGAAAATATTTGGGGTGTTTCATATTTTGATTTGAGTTTCCCATAACAATGTCATTAGATGGTACAATTCATAACACTAGAGCAAATTTAGGAAATATTTGTGTTATCATAAATTTTGAGTGTAGTATTCCATGTAAATGTCATTAAGTTACATAATTTTCAAAATTAGGAAATATTTTAAAAATATTTAAGATGTATATTTTGAGTTGGGTTTCTCACATGATGTCATTACATGGTGTAATTAGCAAAATTGGGATAAATTTTGAAAACATTTAGGGTGTTATATATTTTGATTTAGGTTTCCTTATTGATGTTGTCGCATGGTGCACTTTAAAACATTGGAAAAACTATGATAAATATTTGGGGTGTTGTATATTTTATGTCAATTTTCTTGTACCAATGTAATTGTTTAGCATAATTTTCAATACTAGGATAAAATTACAAAATATTTTGGGTGTTACATATTTTGATTTGGGTTTCCCATACCAATGTCATTATATTACATGGTTCACAACACTTGGAAAAAAATTATAAATATTGGGTTTTGTTCCCATACAATTTTCATTATTGAATGCAATTAAAAAAAGGGATAATTTTGAAAAATATTTTGGGTATTGCTTATTTTGAGTGAGGTTTCCCTTACCAATGACATTGTGTCAAATAATTTGAGACATTGGGAAAAGTTTTGTAAATATTTGGGATGTTGCATATTTTTAGTTTGTTTTCCCATATGGATATCATTATAGAATATAATTCAAGACACAGACAAAAATTTGAAAATAGTTTTGGTGTTGGACATTTACAGTTGGGTTTCCTATAAAATGTCACTACATGAAAAAATTCACAATAGTCAAATACTTTTTTTAAAATATTTGGAGTGTTGCATATTTTGTGTCAATATTCCTATACTCATGTCATTTTGAGGTGTAATTTTTAACACTTACTGAATTTTGAAAATATTTTGGGTATTACATATTTTGAGCCAGGTTTCCCATATTGATGTCATTATTCAACATAATTCAAAACACTATAAAATTTTATGGAATATTTGGGTATTGAATATTTTGATTTGGGTTTCCTATACTAATTTCATTATGTTGAACAATTGTCAAAATGGAAAAAAAATATAAAAAATTGAATGATGTATATTTTGAGTTGTGTTTGTCATAATAATGTTACACAATTCACAACAATGGGACAAATTTCAAAAATAATTAAGGTGTTACATGACTCAATTTAGGTTTCCCATACCAATCATGGTTTCCCACTTAATTCACAAAATTAGGACAAATTTAAGAAATATTTTATGTGTTGCATATTTTGAGTTAGGTTTGACATACCAATATTTTGTAACTAACACCACTAGGATAAATTTTTGAAATTTTTGGGGTTGCATATTTTGAGTCAAGTTTCCTATACCAATGTCATTGTGTGGTGTAATTCACAACACTAGGACATATTTCTAAAATATTTGGTTTATTGCATATTTTGAGTCTAGTTTCTTGTACCAATTCTATTGTGTATCCTAATTCACATCTTTAGGACAAATTTAAGAATTATTTGAGGTGATTCATGTTTGAGTCAATTTTCCTATACAAATATCATTATGTATTATAATTTACAACTCTAGGATAAATTTCATAATTTTTTTGGGTGTTATATATTTTTTAGCCTCATTATCCATACCAATGTCATTACTTTGTATAATTTACAACATGAATAAATTTCATTTTTTTAGGTGTTTCATATTTTGAGTTGGATTTTCCATACAATACCATTACATGGTGTAATTATCAACATTGGGAAATATTTTGAAAACATTTGGGGTGTTACATATTTTAAGTCAGGTTTCCTTATCAATGTCATTGCATGGTCTAGTTTAAAACACTAGGATAAATGTCATAAATATTTGAGGTGTTAAATATTTTGAGTTAACCTTCCCATAAAAATGTTGTTGCATTTAACAAATTTTGACACTTTGATAAATTTACTAAATATCTGGGTGTTGCATATTTTTATTCATGTTTCCTATATGAATATTGATGGGTGAAATAATTTTCAACACTAAAAAAAATTGGAAAAATTTTGGGTGTTGCATATTTTGAGTCAAATTTCCCATACAATTTTCATTGCATAACATAATTCATAACACTAGGACAAATTTAAAAAATATATAGGATGTTGCATATTTTGAGTTGGTTTACCCTTACCAATGTCATTACATTGTATAATTTAAGACACTCTAATAAATTTTGGGAATATTTGGGTTGTTGCATATTTTGAGTTCAGTTTTTGATATTGATGTCATTATGTAATGTAATTCACAACACCTCAGACAAATTTTGAAAACACTTTAGTTGTTTCACAATTAAATTTGGACTTTCCATACTTATGTCACTACATTATGAAATTTAAAACACTCTAAAGAATTTAAAGTATTTATAATGTTACATATTCTGAGTTAGGTTTCCTTTACCAATGTCATTACGTGGTGTAATTAACAACACTAGGAAAAATTTTGATAATATTTTGGGTGTTTAAAATTTATAGTTGGGTTTCTTATACAAATGTAATTTATATAAAAATTCAAAAAAATAGAAAAAAATTGAAATATTTTTGGTGTTGAATATTTTGATTCAAGTTTCTCATACTAATGTGATTGTGCCACACAATTCACAACATTGGGATAAATTTAAGAAACATTTGTAGTGTTCCATATTTTGAGTCATATTTGTCATACCAATGTTTCATAATTCATAACACTAGGAAAAATTTAAGAAATATTTTAGGTGTTACATATTTTGAGATATTTTTCCCATACCAATGTTATTACACCACACAGTTCAAAACACTGGGACAAATTTAAGAATTATTTGGGTTGTATATTTTGAATCAGTTTTGTAATACCAATAGTTCACAACTTGTAGCACTAGGAAAAATTTCAAAAATATTTGGGGTATTTCATAGTTTAAGTTGGGTTTATCATACTATTATGTGATGTAATTCTCAACACCAGGAAAAAAATTAGAATATTTGGTGTGTTACATATTTTGAGTTGGGTTGCTCATACCAATGTCATTGTATGGTATAATTTGCAACACTAGGAAAACTTTTATAAATATTTGGGGTGTTGCATATTTATAGTCAAGTTTTCTATATGAATGTTAATGAGAATTACAATTCACATCACTAGGAAAAATTCAAGAATTATTTGGGGTGTTTCATATTTTAATTTAGGTTTCCCATAACAATGTCATTGTGTGCCATAATTAATAATACTTGGAAATTTTTTGAAAATATTTGGGGTGTTTCATAATTTGAGTTAGATTTCCCTTACCAAAGTCATGTCATAATTCATGACGCTAGTAATTCATAAAAATGGGATGAATTTTGAAAATGTTTAAGCTATTGTATATTTTGATTTGGGCTTCCCATACTAATTCATTTACACAACAAATTTAAAACATTGGGATAAATTTTAGAAATATTTGGGGTGTTACATATTTTGATTCAATTTCATGTACCAATTTTGTTGTATGGTGAAATTCACAAGACTAATAAAAATGTTTAAAATATTTTCTATGTTGCATAATTTGATTTGGGTTTCCCATACCAATGTTTTTACACATCATAATTTAAATGCATAGGAAAATTTTCAAAAATATTCAAGGCGTTGCACATTTTGATTTGATTTCCCCATAAAGATAATTTTGCTTCATATAATATTCATATTTTGAGTTGGGTTTCCCATACTGATGCCATTGAACAACATAATTAGAAACATTATGAAAAAATTTGAAAACATTTAGGGTGTTGTATATTTTGAGTTGGATTTCTTGTACCAATGTCATTGTGTGGTGTGGTTCTACAAACTAGATTTTTTTTAGAAATATTTGGGGTGTTGCATATTTTGATTCATGTTTTATATAACAATGTTGTTACTTGATGTAATTTATAACATAGGGAAAAATTTATAAACTATTTTGAGTGTTGGATATTTTGAGTCATGTTTCTCATACCAATGTCAATTCATTGTGTTATTCACAACACTCAAACAAGTTATGAAAATATTTGGGGTGTTTCATATTTTGAGTTATATTTCCTATAATAATGTCATTGCATGGCATAATTTTAAAGTTGGGACAAATTTTTAAAATATTTTGGGTGTTACATATTTTTATTTGGTTTTCCTATACCAATGTTGTTGCATGATGTGGTTCACAACAATGGGACAAAATTTAAAACTATTTGAGGTGTTGCATATTTTGAGTCATGTTTCCCATACCAATGCCATTACCAAAAATAATTTGTAATAATGGGGAAAATTTAAGAAATATTTAGGCTACGGTATATTATGAGTCAAGTTTCATGTACTAATGTTGTTGTGTAATGTAATTTACAACACTTGGAATTATTTTGAAAATATATGGGTTGTTGTATATTTTGAGTTGGTTTTCTCATACCAATGTCATTGCATTTTATAGTTTGTAATATTGGGTTTAATTCTAGAAATATTTTTTGGTGTTGCACAATTTTAGTTGGGTTTCTAATACCATTTTCATTTCATGATGTATTTCACAATATCAAGAATTTTTTTTGAAATATTTGGGATGTAGGATATTTTGAGTTGGGTTTTCAATACCAATGTTTTTGCACTACAAAATTCATAGAACTACACATTTTTTAGATATATTTTTGGTGATACATATTTTGAGTCAGGTTTCCCATACAAATTTAATTACACCACATAATTTAAATACTCATACAAATTTTAGATATATTTATGATGTTTTTTATTTTAATTTAGGTTTTCAATATCAATATAATTATGCTCCTTGATTCTCAACATAATAATTATTTTGGAAATGTTTGTATTATAACATATTATGATTTATGTATCCCATATCAATATTGTTGCATCACACAATTCACAACAATGGGACAGACTTTATAAATATTTATGTGTTGCATATTTTTTTGTCAAGTTTTCCAAACAAATATCATTGCACAACATAATTAGTAACACCAAGACACATTTTAGAAATATTTTAAGTATTTCATATATTGAATCAAGTTTCCCATATCAATGTCATTGAGTAATAAAATTCATAACACTAGGACAAATTTCAGAAATATTTGTGGGGATATATATTTTACATTAGGATTCCCATATTAATGTCATTACATGAGGTAATTTGCAATGTTGGGACATTGTTTTGGGAATATTTGGAGTGTTGCATATTTTCAATTGATTTTTCATACTAATGTAATTATGCCATGTAGTTTACAACACTCAAAAAAAATTTAATTTTATTTTGAGTGTTGCATATTTTGTGTCGGGTTCATTGTACCAATTTGGTGAAATTCACAACATGGAAATTTTTTAAAAATATTTGGGGTGTTGCATATTTTGAGATAGTTTTCTCATACCAATGTTGATACACATTATAATTCAATTTTTTTTGGATAATTTGAGTTAAGTTTCACTTACCAATGTCATTGCATAGTGTAATTCCCAACACTAGGACAAATTTTAGAAATATTTGGGGTGTTTCATATTTTGAGTTAGGTTTCTTGTACCAATGTCATTAATGGTGCAATTCACAAAACTGGGACAAATTTCATTAATATAATTGGTGTTGTGTATTTTTATTAAGATTCACACACAATTATCTTTGTGCATCATAATTCACATAATTAGGACAAATTTAGGAATTATTTGGGGTGCTTCATATTTTGAGTTGGGTTTTACATACCAATGTTATTACACATTATAATTCACAACACTAGGAAATTTTTAAAATATATTTGGGGTATTGTATATTTGTATTCAAGTTTGTAATACCAATTTGGTTAATGTTTTCACCAAATATTTCACCTTAGAATAATGTTTTCAATACTTTTCCATATTTTGGTAACATGGGAATACTTCTAGGTATGTGGGTGTACCTATAGTGGAAGTAAGCCTCTAGGTTTAAGAGATAGCTCCCTAAATATATCTTGATGTGCTTATCACCTAACTATTGCTTGGTTTAGGGGAAAAGAATTATAAATTACATATATGGAACCTATTCTATGGGAGTGATACACCAATATTGTTTACACATGTCCACCATACTTCATTAACTAAGAATCAAAGCATACAAACTAACTTTTAAGTCCTATAAGGTTTCTAACATGAGCATTTTAATATAGAGGTGAGATGTGTGAAGCAACACAAGGAAAATGAACCATAAGGTATAATTCACACTCTAAGGAAAATCATACACTTTAATGGAGCCTAACACACTTGACTACACTCTATATGACCTGTTAAAATAGGAACTCTTGCACAAACATAAAAGGACAAGGGAAGAAAGGATATGATGTTATCACTTTACACCACCATACATCACTTGCATACTTAGTAAATAATTATTGAATTAAAAAATATATTTTAATTAATGTTTAAAATCAAAATACAATTTCATTCCATCAAGGCTTCACCATACATGGTGTGGTATTAATTATAAAGGCCAAAATAATTGTTACTTATAGAACATGAGAGAGAAGTGGGAAAAGAGAAGTCCAAAGGTCAATAGAACACTTATCATTATAAGAGGAGGAGTTAAATATATAGGATAATTTAGTAGGAGATAGACCATATAGGGTTTTATAGGATAAATTTTTGTCCAAGTCATGAGACTCATGAAATGTGGCGTATGAGTTCTCATTTTGCACAAGAAAACTAACTTCATCATTTAACCCTTTTTCAACATTCCATAAATAACTAGGGATATATTTCATGATTTAAATAAGAGTTATGGGTTGTATAAATGCTCTATAATTCATTGGTTACATCCATAATCATGTCAATTCTTCTGGAGGTGAGGCATCACTACCTGTAGTCAAAGAAACTCCTCTTTCACTTTACCCTCACACTTGGACTCAAATTTGGATTTTTTTTCCATGAAAATACATACAATAAAGTTAATTACACATTTCAAGGTCTCCCATATCCTTATATTCCTTAGGTGCACCTTAAAAAGTCATCCACTTGAAGTTCTCAACCTTCTCACTATCTTACTCACTTTGCCAATTTTAATTTGCTAAGATGAAATTTCTAGTAAAAACACTTATAAAGAATTAAATGGTCATATTTAGTTAGGTTAATTCTCATTATTTATTCCAAAGTTTATTTCATCCTTTAGAACCTCCTAGAACCTATAAAACACCAAAAATAGTCAAATAAATATAAATTCCCTTATGTCCATACAAGGAGGGAATACATAAGTAGGATGGAGGGAAGCCTTGGAGGGTCATTTTTATCATCCAATTACTTTCATGGTCATTATGGTCCATTATAATAGCTTTTCTTCTTCATCTTCATTGGGTCTTTATTCAGGGTTTTGTAAGGTTTTAGATAGTTTTGACCTTTAGTGATGTTTCATAAAGGTCTGACATTCAATCCTTAAAAAAGTTTCACTAAATCCTTCTTATAGACCCTATATAACTTATCTCAACTTACTAGTCTCCCATGCAGAGTCTCTAACTAGATGTGAGCTTGTAAAACTATCCACTCGAGCTCTTTCCTTCATTTTGCATAGGTATGAACTTGTCCTAAGATAAAGTGGATTCTCTATGAATATATTTGTATTAAAAAGGATTATATAAATTTTTTTATACCCCCATAAATATTTTATAATAAATTAGAGTGTTCTAACAATATTGGAATTGAAACTGACCTCTCATTTGGGCTTTAGGCCTAAACCATGCCTAAAAGGCTTGTTTGTATATTTGAAGGTTTATACCACCCTATTGATATTATTACATTATATGAAAGGTTTATCATGATTATTTATATGTCATATGAATATTTTTAACATCCTTACAATGTTTAATAATCTCCTATTTCACTTGATCATTTATATTCTCCAAGATTATAGAGTTTGTGTCCTAATGAAGTGCCCTCTATTTGAGACAAAATATAGGGTACTTCCATTATTTACTAAAAAAATCAAAATTATATGGGATTATCGAAGTGAAATAGACATTTTTTACAAGTTTTTAACATTTTTTTATAACATTATACCTTCTAACTCCTTCAATTCCCAAGACAGCCCCATGGGAGAGTAGATTATGTGTAAGATTCCACCATATGGAATGTGTGTTGCATCATTGGAGTCATATATCTACTTTGTATCCACATTGATAGTTTTATGAGGTTTTAAAATCATTTAAAATCTATTTTAATCATAATAATATTTTTTAAAACCCCTCAAATCATACATTTTACTTGACTAGTCAAGGTGCTTGACTATATTGTCCTACTTTGGAAGGGCACCTATAGGTAAACCAATATAATTTAGTCTTTAAAAATAATATTTAATACATTAATAAATAATTATTATGTCACATACATTAATAAATTTCACTCTCTTCACGTTCAAGCTATGTCATTCTCAAAAAACATAGTTTCTTACCTCATTGTTATGTCATAATCAACTATAGTTGACTATGTAGGGAGTCACATTAGTGAAACTATATGGTTTAGGCCTTGTTTAATATTTTATGTAATCATTTAATAAAAATACACCATACCATATTTAATATTTATCACCTTATTATTTTATTGAGGCCATCATCAAGATTTTCTAACCTAATCTTCATGGTGACCCTACAACCAACCTGTAGGTATCCATTTTGTGATGAAAGGGTAACCTATAGGTGGTATTATGGGGTCATATCCTTTATTTTTAATTATATAGATAAAATATTATCATAATTAGGATAATTTTAAACATTTAATACCACCTATCATTAATACGTGTCTATACACTATCACCTTAGAATGCAAGGTCAATTAGAAATTCAAATCTTGTAGATGACAATGACGAAACTCAGTGAACAAATGGGCAATTTTGAGGCCCCCAACTGCTACTTTCCACTTGTAAAATTTCTTAATAATTTTCTAAGGATTTTTTCCTATGTGGAGGATATAATTTATGATCATTAAGTACATCAAATCTCTTAGTAACCTTGTCATATAATATCAACAAAATGGCAAGGTGTCGTATTTTCATGTTTTAGGGATTTGATCCCTAAATACAATCATTTCATATTTGAATAAGATTTCTCACTCCCACATACAAAACTCATAAATTAATCATGTTTTTCATGATATCAATAAATTAAAAAATCCTTAGGAAAACTTCCAAGCATGTCAAAATCCTCTAATCTATATTTGTAACTCTCTGCTAGTGACACCTATAAGTGGGCATTCCAATGTATAGGCAATAGATGAAACTATAAGTATTATACATAATTTGTGAGATTATTTGGTTTTATAATATTTAAAAGGATAAAATTATAGTATTATCATTATAGAGAACCTTATTTAGATCATATACTCTCTTTCAACATAATTGGTCCTCATGAGGTGCTTGTAAGTGTACTTTGAGTTACAAGCAAGTAGTGAGTATGAAATAATCAATTTACTCAATGAATATGACTTCATAATAGATTGGTATCCTCTAAAATTATTCAAATTAAATATCATGATGCTATAGTGCTTGAAACAAGCTTTTATACCTGATTTTTTTATGTTTCACCTTCCTATAGGCATTCATGGAAACTATAGACCAGACAGTGAATTTAATGAAACATGAAATATGTGTATAATGTATGGACATTCAATAAAATCCTATTTAAAAAAAATATCCAAATGTAATACGTATCATTAGAAGACCCGAAATAAGATCATTTTTCTTGGTTTTTAATGTGACCTTCTTTCTATGGCACCTGTAGGTAGACATGCATTCATGGTTGACTAACTATACATATTGCATATGACTACCACTATAGACATTTTGTGCTATTTAGAGGGTCCACTATGACTGGTACTACAAAAATAACATGTAAAATAACTTTTGGACTCTGTATTTCTCCTCCATAAATGTGATTAGATCTCAAGACATTATAACTATAACTAAGAGCAAGCAAGAAGTTAATTGTGAGCTTAGTGTGATTGAGTTTTTCATCAAGGCCTAATGTTGTAAGGTAAAAAATGGATGGAAGGTGATTATTATGGAATGGAAACATGAATGAAACCATATTAAAATCATTTTAAATCCTTGCAGAGAAATAAACATTTTGCAAGTGGTGAACCCTGAATGAGATCTCATATGATGACACCTTCCTACAACTTGAGTTGATTGATCAATGAAATATTTTTAAAATTTGAAAAAAAATCATGGTATATATTATATGAGGGATTAAAAATCCTTTATAATCAATATTAGCAGTGGGATTGTATGGATCTATCCAAATAAGAGCAAAACCTATAGGGTATGGGAAATAATAATAAAAAAACATAGTCAAATTGTTAGAGATGATTTATAAATAGTTGGAAACCATTAATTTAAATATTTATATTAAAAATAAGTGCACTAATTTTACTATCACTCCCCAAAATAAATTGGTTTTAAACTTATTTAATTAGTTGTACTAAGCATAAACATGTTGAGTGGTTCTCTATGTATAGAAGGGTAATGAAGGAACATAATGATTTTTTACCATTTTTATCACTTAAAAATAATTTGAAACACTAATATGTGTTTATGTAAGTTTTTATATTCATTCCAAGAAGTTTCCACTTGTGTCACACTCCCCTATAGGATGTATAAATGCCAAACTCCTCATTTTTAAGTTATTTTCTTGATTTTCAATTAGAGAGCCTACAATTTTTAGATGGAATAACATTATTGATAGGTAATATAACATATTGGATGTTTTTAATAAAAATAATACATTAGGAAACCTTGAAAACTATGCCACTTTCATATATGACCCTAAAATGACCCCTAAGTGACTCAAGTTGGCATAAGACTTAATTAAACAATGACCAAGGCACAAATGGAATAAAATTACATATAATGAACAAAAAAACACCATATTATACTATATTATACCCATATATAAGTTTTTGACTTTAGGGGGGTTTACCTATTTGACTTGTAGTAAAAAATGGTCAACATTCTTAGTGATTTCCCAAGGGTGGTATGTTTGTTATGCCAAGACCAGTTACCTAATCGTATCTATTGGTTTATGGATTCACATGTACAATAGGTTTAACTTGTAAATTTCCTTTGAAAACATGTAAAACATAATGAAAAAACACACACAACAAGATAAACTAAAAGGAAACACACGTGTTTACTAGAACATGTTTAAAACATAACACAACTAAAAGAGAACACACACAAACACACCTATTCTAATATTTAAAAAACCTCTCTCATGAGGTGAAACAACTAATCATAACTTAACTAAGGTCAAAGATGATCCCCCTTACATATTTTTCACTCCATGAAGTCAGCCTACCATGAGGAGCATGATCATCACCAATCACTTATGTGTGTGTGGTTAAGAAGCCTACCACCTTTACATCTTCTTATGTCTACAAGTGAAATGTTTGGGATCTTAATGGATGATATTTATTATTATATAATAACCTTTATTTGGGATTAAAATATTTTGATCTCCATCATATCCATTGTTTGTTCTCTAAAAAAGGTGCATATTGGAGAGTATGACAGTCCCCTCAACCTTGTCCTCTCTTAGGATAGAATTGAGTTGATGTTTTGGAGTATCAAGCTCATCTTATTAATTATCCAATACATTTAGTTAAATATCAATATAAATTGGGTCTCCTAAATCTTCTTGAGGCACAAAAAATTCTCCCTTAACCTCATTATCCATGTTTACAACTTCTTAGACACTGGCATCATCAAATTGCTTCATGATAATAGGTTTTTGATCAATATAATGACATTCATCTTTATTCTTGATGGATAAATTGTCAAAATGAATATTAGTATCATTAGAAACATTTACATTATATATAGAATCTTTTGGAGAAAATGGAGACTTACCCAACTTATCAAACTCTTTGTATATTACATTGCGCTTTTACCATAGTTCTTATTCAATCACAACATGAGACTTTTCTCCATGATTATTGAACCAATAAACATCATAATTGTTAGATAAATTAACCAAATAATATGTATACCTCTTGAGAGGGGAAGTAACATTACCAAGCTAATCAAACTCATGACATATGACATCAAACCTTTGCCATAAGTCATTCTCATCTATCTCATAAGTGTCATCATCCAAGGCATCTTCATCAATATAAGGGATAAATACATAATTTTTCCAACTATGGTTTTCAATTAGTTTCACCAACCTATGATCATCATACTCATGAATCATAAAGCTATCTTTAGTATCATGAGAATGTTTGACACTTACCTCAGCTCCTTTAAATGTATCTTCATATATAATATAAGTCCCAAGATCACTTTGTTCAAAGTATGCATAAGAATGATGTCCATATGTATCTACACCATACTAATCCAAGAAAAAATGAGAGATTCTTTCAAGTTTAGAAGCTCCATCATCCACATTAGGCTCCTCCTTCTCATTGATCACACAATTCAATTTAGAACTTATTTCAATGTAAGGATCAATATGAAACCTTGTAAGAGGTTGTGTCCTAATTAACAACTTGGTACCATACCTTGCCCTAAAGGCCAAGAAGGACCATTTAGATAAGAAATATCCACTAAAATTATCTATAAAGTCTCTTGAAAGGTAGATTAGAAGGTGAAATGGGAGGTTAACAATAACTATATCTTAGTGAATGGGAAATCTAAGATAATCATGCAAGAAAACCTTCAAATTTATGATCAGTCCTATTATATTAGTAGATGCACCATATATTTTGATAACTCCTTTCTTATGAGGCTCATATTTTAAACCCAACTTATCAGCTATGACTTTCAACATGACTGAAGTAGAATCTCCACTATCAACTATGCAATTGTGGACCAATTTATCACCCACTCTAAGAGAGAGATAAAATGGTGGAGGTTTTTTATTCCTAGTATATGGTTAAAATATGGTATTATGAAAAATTATAAAAACAACATGACTATGATTTTGACTTGAAGATTAAAGGCTAGTATGAATAGTGGATAATTTATTTTGTAACAACTCTTTCTGATTAGCCATATGAAGGACATCCCACAAAGAGATTTATGCTTTGGCACTTTTCAATGAATCCACTATGTTTAGGGAATTAGTACTCACATTTTATTTATTCCTTGAAGGGAAAATATTTCTTGGACCTTGAGGAATAGATACACCTTGAACAAACCTTACCACATTTTGACTTGAAGGTGGTGTAGGAGCTTTTTGAACTATCACACTTATAGCCATGATTTATTGCTTTGGAGGATGATTGGATGAGCTTGTAGACATAATATTATCACATAATATATAATTCATCTTGTCCCTTATATTTTATATAATATAGGATCATTAATTGATTAAAAATTTGTCTTTCACCAATAAGTTGGTGAAACTTTCTCCATGAGGCTACTAATCCTAATTTGATTACATCATGACCTCATCTTCAACTGATAGTAGAAGAGTAACTCCTCCATGATAAACAAGATATTTATTTCAAATTTCATTAGAGTTACATGATTTTTCCTTGTTACCAATATTATCCTTGTACAAAATTTCTATGAACTAGTACCATCTCTCTTGCATTGGTGGTGGAGTTAGGATTCTAGACATTGGCAGGGCTATTGGGAATAGGCTACCATTGACCTCTTCATCTTTTATATTGATAAAAAAAATTATTGTTGATAAGGATATGAATTTTTATGGGTACCTTAATACATACTTCCTTGCCTATTTTGAGTTTCTATAGCTTGACATCTTCACTCAAAGAACTTAGACCTTGACTATCAATCAACATCATTTTCTACCTTCTTAGGAGCATGTTTAGGCTTGGTGTTATCATTGGGAATTTGGTCTAAATCTAGAGTATTAGTATAGGTATGAGACATTGGAGGAATAAGCACCTTATGAGGAAATATTCTAGCTTATATGAGACCATTTTTAGCTTTGATAACAAGTTCATATGCTTTAGGAAGAGTGGAACCCCCCATGGATTGAGGCATGAAAGAAATTTTAGTTCCAATGGATCTCAAGTAGGTAGGGAACATAAAAATAGGATATGGCCTCATGGGAGAAGGCAATTTAAACCAAATCTTTTAAAACCTTTCATCTAAGTCATGCATTATTTCTTTGGATCCTCTATTGATCACATTGAGCTGATGTATGAGAGAAGAATCGTCACTTTCATTTCCAAATATTGAGGTCAAAAACCCTCTAAAATCATTCCATAATGTGATGCATCCAACTTTTAGAGTCGTATACCAATCAAGAGATTTCCCTCTAAGGGACATGGTAAGGATTTTAATGTCAATGTTCTCTTGAGTGACATTGTGGAAGATAAAAAATTTGGAAATGTCCCTAATGTGTTTCATTAGGTGTAACATGACTCTCACCATTGAATATGGACATACCATTTATGGCATTATGAGGAATGTCATCATATGCTTGAATGTGAATTGGATTTTAAATATTGAAGGTAGTGAAAGCATGAGGTATAGCCATGTCTTTTTCAAGATCTTTAATTTATTAAACTTTTTCACTAGCAAAATCCTCTTGGTCCTCAAAGGGTAGATTAGGATGAGGATGTTGAACTTCGAGAGCAAGTTTAGGCTGAATAGGTGGATTAATGGGGTTGAACACTCTGCTAGATGATGATGACCTAGTGAGAAACATGAATTATGAGAGAAATTTTATAACAAAATAATGGTGTTGAAAAAAATTTTAAGTTGATGGATTTGCCAAATGATGAGTAGCACACTAATTTGTAGTTGATGTTATCAAAAACAACATTCACCTTGATAGGTTATCTTGAATATAATGGTCCCATCAGGTGTGCTAGAGATATTATCACCAAATCTTACACCCTAGAAAAGAGTTTTCAATCCTCTTCCATATTTTGGAAACATTAGAACACTTCATGTATGTGGGTGTACCTATAGTGGAAGTGAGCCTCTAGGTTTAAGGGCTAACTCCCTAAATATATCTTAAAGTTTTTATCACCTAACTATTTCTTGTTTGTGGGGAATATAATTATAAATTACAAATATTTAACCTATTAAATGGGGGTGATATACCAATATGTTTTCCACATGACCATCATACTTCATTCACTAATAATCAAAGCATACAAACTAGATTTTAAGTCCTAGAAGGTTTACATGAGTGTTTCAATATAGAGGTGAGATGTGTGAAGCAACATAAAACAAATGAACCATATGGTATATTTCACTCTTAAAAGAAAATAATACACTTTAAATTATCCTAAAACACTTGAATACACTCTATATGACCTTTTAGAATAGGAACTCTTACAAAACATGAAAGGATAATGGAAGAAAGGATAGAGACTTATAACTTTAAATCACCATAAATCACTTCACTACTTAGAAAATTAGTCATGAACTCAAAAATATATTTGAATTAATGTTAAAAGGTAAAATAAAATTTCAATATAGTAGGGCTTCACCATACATGGTGTGGTATTAGATTAAAAATGCTAAAATGGTTGTTACTTATATAATTTGAGAGAAAAGTGGGAAAAGAGAAGTCCAAATCTCACTAGAAAACTTGTCATGCAGAGGGGATGAGTTACATATGTATGATAATAAATTTGGATATAGACCATGTAAGGTATGATAGGAAAAATGGCCCTCCAAGTCATGAGACTCATGAAATGTGGCATAAGGGTTCTCATTATGCACAAGAAAATTACCTTCATCATTTACCCATTTTGTAATATCTGATAACAAACTAGGGATATATTTCATGATTGAAATAAGAGGAATTGGTTGTATATATTCTCTACCATGCATTATATTCATCCCTACTCATCTATATTCTTTTGTAGGTGAGTTATCACTGCCTATAGTCAAAGAAACTCCTATTTCACTTACCTCTCACACTTGGCCTCAAATTTGGCTTTAGTTTTACATGAAAATCCATATATAAGAGTTAATTACACATTTAAATGTCTCCCATATATTTATATCCTGAGGTTCACCTTAACAAGTCATCCACTTGAAGTTCTCAACCTTCTCATTATCTTGCTCACTTTGCAAGTTTTGATTGGATGAGATGAAAGTGATAGTATAAAAACTTATGAGACTTTATAAAGAATTAATTTTCAATATTTAGTTAGATTAAGTCACAAAATTTCTCCCAAAGTTTATTGTATCCTTTGAAACCTTCTATGCCCTACAAAACATCAAAAATAGTCAAATAAATCCAAATTCCCTTATATCCATACAAGTAGGGAACACCTTAGTAATATTGAGGGAATCCATAGAGATTCATAGTTATCATCTAATTAATTTCATGGTCATTATGGTCAATTATAATATCTCTTCTTATTCATTTCCTTCATTGGGTTCTTATTTAGGGGTTTGTAGGGTTTTAGACAATTTTAAC